>CM051264.1:68926686-68956686 GCA_027921565.1 Artemia sinica
TCAATCCGCCTGCTCACAAAAAGAAAATTCGCAAAGGAGCTAAAAGCTCATAGAAAAAAGATGATTGATATCGAATCTACACGGGCCAAAATAATCCTTCTCTCCTTTGGCGTTTTCTGTCCTCTAAAAGCGATGAGTCTTTATCTGCATCTGCTATCCCTGATTCTGAATGGTACGCATATTATGGGTCAGAATTTTCGCCTCCTGACCCAGCCCTCAACGAAAGATACGAAGCTGAGTTGGACGACTTCTTAGATAGTTGTCCTCGGAGTGATTATCTTGTAATGGAGGGAGCTGTATGCAAGGCCATCTCTCACCTAAAACCTAAACAATCTTTTGGGATTGACGGGATCAGTGCACTCCATCTAAAAAGTGGTGGGCCCGCTCTCATTAGTCATGTGACCCTCCTGATGCAGATTATCCTCATCCAGGGTATTGTCCCAACCACTTTCTCAATTTGAGATCTTACACCATTTCCTAAAAAAGGAAATGTTACCATGCAATGCTCCTCTTTCCGTCAAATCACGGTTGCTACCTCTCTCTGCAAATTATTTGAACTTTTATTCGTAGATGAGTTTGAAAAACTGTGCTGTAGTCCACCAAGACAATTCGGTTTCCAACGCGGCATTGGTTGTGCGGAAGCTCTCCATGTCGTTGCATATGCACTCCTGGATGCACACAAATCAGGAGAAAGTCTAGCGATTGGGGGCTTAGACCTGCAGAGAGCGTTTGATTCATTAATTCATGCGCTTATGTTGCTAAACTCAGCTAAAAGAGGAGTGAACTCAAATATCATCCGGGCTTTCCGTGATCTTTATTCTCGCCTTCGCGTGCGACTCAAGCTCCCTCCCGATAAAGGCCTTCCGCCAGCCCCACGGTCAGCTTTGATACCAGTCCGTAAAGGTGCCCGTCAGGGAGCAGTTTTATCCCCCAATTTCTTCAACAACTGCATTATTGAACCTCAAGACAGCTGTCCTTCATCATGCATTCTCAGTTCCATTGACATCTCCCTAGTATGCTATGCTGATGACACGCTGAATCTCAGCCGGACGCTTAACCGCCTTTCAGAAATATTCTCATGTCTGCAGTCCAACTACGAGAAAGTCGGTCTGAGAATTAACTCCCAAAAGCCGGAAGTCTTGCTTTACAATTGGAATAATGGCCCTCCTACTAATGTCACACTAGGTGATTGCTCAGTAAAACCAGTTGATAAAATAGTATATCTGGGGCTGCCAATAGGTTCCTCATTACAGCATACCCGCTCCCTCCTGATCTCACATCTTGAACGGCGAATTTCCAGCTCCTATGCTTTGATCGTTAAATCCACTCTGAGATTTAACCGTTTACTACTGGCAAGTATTTACAACGCTATCGCTCTGCCACATATATTATATGTGAACCATTTCTGAAATTTATTGGCAAACCGTGAAAAGTCTGAAATCCGCTCTTTATTTTTCCGTTTTGCAAAGTACCTACTAAAATTGCCACCTTGGACAAAAAATAGTTTTCTGATTCGGCGCTACAACCTAGCGGACCCAAATCTAGCTGTTGAGACACTTATTAGCCGGCAAAAAACAAAACCAGCAATTCTAAAGCACGAGTGGGCAAGTTTGCTTGTTTAATTTTCCCTCTTGTTTCCTTTTTTTTTCTCCTTTCAAAAGTTGTTGTCTTTGTTGCTATTTTCGAAGAAGTTGTTGTTTCTGTTGTAATCTTTGAGTATATTATCTTTCTGTTTCCACTTTTCCAACTATTTTGTATGCTATTTAAGAAGCTGTTGCTTTTGTTGTTATTATTTTTTTTTCTTTAGTATATTATCTTTTTGTTTCCTCTTTTCGCATTTTTGCATAATATATATATATATATATATATATATATATATATATATATATATATATATATATATATATATATATATATATATATATATATATATATATATAATATATATATATATATATATATATATATATATATATATATATATATATATATATATATATATATATACATATATATATATATATATATATATATATATATATATATATATATATATATATATATATATATATATATATATTATGATGAATTATAATTTGAAATAAGAAAAGACTAAATTATAATTCGAATTGTGCTTTCCAGGATCCTGAAGACAATTAGTTTGTGTTTTGTGGCAATTGGAACTTTGACTGAAGCCCAATATCAATCTTCTAAATACAGTAAGTGCATTGAAGTATAACATGTTGAGTGTACATATATTGCGGCATCTTGGAGGCTAACTTCATTATTTATGACGCTGCTGATGTTCATAATGGTATTTTCAAGATTTTCTTGAAAAACTGACAGTTTAAATATCCACTCAAGGTACCAAAAATTTTGCTACCCGGGCTGTTCTAAGCCTAAAAAAGGTTCCCCATTATGCGCACTCTTTTTAAAAACCTACCGGGGTCATATTTTAGGAGAACAGTGGGGCTTCTGTTTTTTTTTATTATCTTTTCCGAAATATTGAGTTTCTGTAACCTACAAATCAGTGGCGCACCCCTAGAGGGGGCATGGGACCTAGGGTAGTTTTTAGATTAATGCAGTTGCAGTATCTGCCAAGTCAGATTATTTGATTTCACTGAAACTCTGAGGTAAGTAAAAGTAAGTGTCCCATTTAAACCTTTTGGGTGGCCGGACACAATCCATACAGTACGAAAGAGGACAAAGGGAGTTTTTTAAAATATGTCATCATGACATCTGGCAGAAACATGATTACATCTAAACCAAAATTTATGGGGGAAAAAGCTAGTTTGTACCTTGGTTTAATCTTCTGGGATGAGAATCAGCCTTTTAATGAGAGTAAAAACAGAAGGGTTCCTTTTTTTTTTTCTCTAGAACACCTTGTACCATCAGATCTATACACAAATAAGATTTTTTTTTTTTATGATTTTAAAAATGACAAAAAGTAAGGAAAAAAATTAATCGCAATGCTGTGGTGCTTGAAAAGATTGAACAGTTTGTGGTAACAAGCTAAACCTGAATAGCAATTCATACTAATAGTTACCAGAACTTAAACAAGTATCGACTGTTGTGAAACAAGTCTCTTGTATCGACTGGTTATGATTTCATAGTGGTTGGTGACTTCAACACAGATATTACAAGTCAGTCAGTTCGATCCGATATAGTCCTTGATGCTTTTTCTGCTTATGAAATAGTTGAGAAAAGTGTTGATTATTCATATATTTACCAATCTGGAAGTTTGTCTAATATTGACCATGTAGTTTCCTCGCCAAATATTAATGTATCGACTGTTCTTGTTCATGAAGACTATCGTGATATTGACCACCTCCCGATTTCGTTCTCTGCTTCAATAGTCACTTCCCGTTCTACTAGACCATTTACACAAAGTTCTAACAGGTTTTACAGGAATAAATGGAGTAGATCTAATTTTGCACTTTATATTACTACGTTGTCCGCGTTATTGGGTTCTATAAAAGTTCCTTACCATTTGCTTCAAGTTACTGACCGTTTTTCAAATGATAAGAGTCTCTAAATGAATATTATGATAAAATAATTTGGTGCTTAAAACAAGCAGAGGCGACTGCTGTTCCTCTAGAAAAGATTAAAGTTAAAACTAGAAAACCAGAATGGGTTTTGGACCCAGAATTAAAAGTTGTAAAGAATTAAGGTAAGTTTTGGCTACTAATATGGGTGTCTTGCGGTCGGCCAAATCGAGGAGTTGTCTTCGATCTGAAGCAAAGTACCAAGCGTGCTTATAGAAAACGTTTACGACAGTCTAGGGTATCTGGTTTTGATTTTCCTGCGTCGAGAAAGGAGTGGTCTCATGTTATGAATTCGGATGAGCTTAGTAGTGATTTTTCTGAAAGTCCTATAGCAGTTCATACTTGGGTGTCGTATTATAATGATATTTTCGGCAAGGTGAACCGGGAAGTTGAAAAGCTTTTTAGTAACCTTCTTGAGTCGTGTTTGCCTAATCATATTTCTCAGAGTAATGTATTACCAGTTTCTACTGTTGATATTGATCAAGCTATTAAGAACATGCGATCTAGCTCTCTTGATCAAGACGGAATTTCGTCTTATCATCTAAAAATAGTTTGCCCAACTTTGATAGATCATGTTCAGCTACTGTTTCAGATGTGTTTATCTACTTCCATGGTTCCCGACAGTTTTCTCTGTGGCACAGTCACCTCGGTTTTGAAGCGTGGAAATACTTCGTCAGAGTGTAGTTCTTATCGACCAATTACTGTTTCGTGCACTCTTAGCAAAGTTTTTGAATATATTCTTCTCCCTTTCATTTCAGAAAATATTAATTTTGGTGAAAACCAATTTGGCTTTCAAAAAAGGCTGGGATGTCAGCACGCCCATCGTGTTCTAGCTTCCCTCCTGTTGCAATCTGTTAATGATAAATCTCCCCTTCATATCTGTGCTCTTGATCTTTCGAAAGCTTTCGATAGTATAGTCCACTCACATGCACTCTATTCCCTTTTTTCCAACAATATTAACCTTTCTTTTGTTGTTTTGTTACGGTACTGGTATTCGAACACTTTTATTCGGGTAAAATGTAATGGAGTAGTTTCTGATTCAAAGGTGTTTCTTCGGCGTGGGGTCCGTCAAGGTGGTGTGTTTTCTCCAACTATTTTTAAGTTATGTATTGCTCCTATTCTTTTATCCTTGCCTTCGACTTTCATTTCTGATGGAATTGATGTCTCGTATCTTGCTTATGCGGACGATGTTTTCCTTGTCAGTCGTTCTTTGGCTGCACTCTCACATTCTGTCATTTGGATCTCAGACCGGTTCAGACGGATTGGGTTTATGTTGAACGTTGATAAGTGCGAATATATTTCATTTAATTCGAGTGCGAGTCTCCCTCTTAATTGTGTTTTTTTCTCTATTCCCTGTGTCTCTTCTTTTCGGTGGCTTGGTCTTCACATTACTAATAATCTCAAAACACTTCGGGCTCTGACAGTTTCGAATGCAAAAAAAAAAAAAAAAAAAAAAAATTCAGATAGGATATTCAAAAATTGTTGCAAATAGAGGGAGGTACAATAGAAAAGCGCTTGGGAAATTATATTCTTCATTTTGCGATCATTCTATTCTTTTTTTATCTGGTTTTCTTCCAATTCTGAAGCCTAAAGATCTGAATTCTATCCGGACTTATTATTTTAAATTTTCTCGGTACCTTTTGTGCCTCCCTCCGTGGTTCCGGAACCGGCATCTAATATCGCGATTCGGCCTCCCTGATTTACGGGAAAAAGTGACTGTGCTTGCGGGAAAGCTGTCGTTGTCTGAGGTCTTACTGCGCACCATAATTTACATCGTTTTATGTAAATAATTGTTAAGTGTGCGAGTTTGCTTTTTTTTTTTTTTTTTTTTTTTTTTTTTTTTTTGTTCTTGATGTACTCCGCTTCTTTTTTATAGTGGGTAATAAATAAATTATTATTATTATTATAGCGTCCTACTTTCAGTTTGTGTCACAGAAAGTGACTATATCTGCCCCTCTGTGCAGAAAACGTAAGAAGGAGGTAGGCATAACGGGTCTGCATGCGAAATGTCTTTGGTACAATTATTCTGCATATTAAATAGATGGACAAATAAGTGTATTTTAAAGCCAAATATCCGGCCAGGAACACGGTAAAATAACATAAATGAATATAGTGAATAGGGGTGTGTGTGTGTTTACCCCCCCCCCCCCAAAAAAAAAAAACCCTCCCCCACGAAAAATACCCCCCCCCCCCTCCTTTGGAAAGTAACCCCCCTCGAAAAATACCCCCTCCTTGGGAAAATAACCTCCCCTCTGTGGAAAATAAGGTTTCTAAATTTGAAACTTTTATTCGAGTTTTTTTTATAGTTTTAGTCAGTTTTTTTATAGTTGAAGTCAGAAAATAATTCTTTGTAGGTATATGACTAGACCCCGGCGCCACGCCGATGAGGGAAGACCGGCAGCGGCGGGGCAAAAAACAGCACGCCGCGCCGCGCCGCCTGTAAGACGCCGGCGGCACGCTGCCGGTAAGATGTCGGCGGCGCGCCGCCGGCGGGATCAATGTTGACCGCAATCATTAATGTTTTCATCAGTCTTTCTCAAATCACAGCTTAAATTTACAACAGATTTGAGCCTATTCATGAGTTCAAAAATTCACAAGTCGCTGGCTGGAAACTGGTCTTCTTCGTTATTCATCAAGAGAAGTAGATATCTGGTAGAAACGAAATGGCTGTGGCGTTTCAGAACCCTTGCATAATAGGAGTAGTTGAAGTATCTATTAGCTATGTGTTCTTAACATAAATAATTATCAAAATTGGTAGTTTTTTTCATCGAGCATTACTGCATATAAAACTTCAAAATACCATATCACAAAATTCGTAAGTTATCTGGGTAAAAACTTTGAGTATAACTTTGAACTTAAAAGCTTAATTTTTTCATAATGCCCTTTGCCTATATCTGTTTTGTCACATTTAAAACAATTGAAATGGGCGACTTTGATATTGATTTTTTTTTTTGCTCTTTTGGATTCCTAAGAAGCCTTCTTGTATTAAAAACTGGTTTTTAATCACAATTTAAAAAAATACATTTTAAAGTTTTTTTTTTGGCTTCTTTATAGAATATATGTCATGTAGGCTAAGGCTGAACTGCTGCTTTTTTTATCGCTTTTGGCTGCTCTTTTGGATATTATTCATTTTTTCTTTTGGGGATTCATTCCAAATTATACACTGATAAATACCTAATATCAGTCAAATTATAAACTGTATCTAAAAGGAGTAAATTTATCAAATTGAAAAATACACGACGAACACTTCACATGAGAACACTTCAATTACAATGACACAAAAACACTTAATAGTTTATTCGCTATGAAGAAAAATGAAGTGCCAGCTATTTTCTTAGGCAAAAAAAATGAAAAGCTCATCCGTTTTAAGTGTATTTAAATGAAATAATATGCAGACTGAAGTAGCTCCAGGAAGATGTTGGAAATGTTCATGCTAGTTCGTCACCTACCCCCCCCCTCTATAATACCTCCCTACCCCTCTGGATACCACCTTGATAGGATACCGTCTCAGCATTCATTAGAAAAATAATTTACTGAATGATTAACAAGGTCACTTTATGGTTCAAAAAAACACGCAAAATAACGTAAAACAGCTTAGTGTTCCTTGAAAAAAAATTGAGGGTATGAGTAAAGGGGTACAAAGACAACAACAAAAATGTCAAAATTATTCAGATATACCTCAAATTATCGGAAAACTGAGTGACAGATACGCCATGGCATTCCATAAGATCCAAAGCATCAAATTAAAAGGGAGCACACACAAAAGCCAAATAAGGCCAGTAGTCTATGAGAAATCGCAAAATACCCAAGACAATGAACAAGTCCTAATGGAGGGCCCTGGGTCTATCAAAATATTTCAATAGTTTCCCAGGGAATTTTCTTCTATCTGCACTTTAAATGAAAAAAATAATTATCTTTTAGGCATCCCTGCTTTCAATAAAAAAAAAATAAAAAAATGAGGTATTATCATTCAAAAATGATAGCCCCCTATCCCCCTCTCCTATAGGCAATAATTTACAATTTATTTATGAATCATATTTTTGGGGTTAACTTCCGCTTCAATCTTTAACTCCCCAACCTTGTACATAGCTTAGTCTATAACTAAATTTTGTCTCAACCGAAGGCTGTTTTTTTTGGAGGGGGGGGGGGGGGGGTAAAAATGTTCCAGAAAGAAGATTGTATTTTCTATCAGGTGTTCAATAATTGAGTATTAAACATTAAGAAAATTTTATCTAAAAACAGCAAAAAAAAATCTGCAAACTTACAATTCAGCTGTAGAAACAATCTGTCAGATGTCAATTTCAAAATCCAACAAAAGACTGAAGCTGTATAGTAGTGAATGCGTTCTATAATTCTATTCAACTTGAAAATAAATTCTTGACTACGAATGATGTAAGAAATAGCGATTGGGAAACTGCATTCGAAATTATTTAAACTCATTTCATAAAGACGATACTTTTTTTGTCAACATATGAAGAACTATCTATATTGCAAAATTTGCAATAGCATATTGCATCTGTCTTGTTTTTATGCAAAGTAACAAAAGAGACGAAAATTAATGAACAAGAGAGCAGTGAAGAATTATGGTATACAAAGTAATATTTGGCAGGGAAAGTCACTGGTGATAAATCACTAGGGGTGGCACCGTGATTGCGTGATTTTTGGGGATTCGGGAAACCTAATTTTTTTTGGGATGGCGCATAGATTTTGGGGGAAATACCCGAAAATTCGTGGATGATGCAAGCTCTCCTTGATTTCTAATCAAGAAAATCAAAATACTAAACCACACGAGAAGGAAAAGCCCCGACTTTGCGGTTGACGCAATAATGAATTGCCGGAAAAATAATTTAAAGTCGACCGAACGCCGCCGCCTCTGTCAGCGGCGGCGTGCCTGCGGCGCGCTGGTGCCGTTACGACACTTTGGTGGCGTTCGACTGGGCCTCTCGTCGGCAGCGTTCGGTCGATCCGCCGGCGCGGCGCCGGGGTCTATATATGACCACTAAAAACTTTTTCCCGACCAAATTTTATAGGGCTTAACGTTTTTATCTAGAAATTGGCCAAAATTTTACGGGGCGTAGGGGTGCACAGATAAAAAGGATGCAGGAGGGAGGCTGGTTGCCCTTAGATCCTTTTCAGCCCCTTAAAAGGGCAAAAGATGTTTGGGTTTCCAGTCAAATGCGCCCCCTCCCAAGTTTGTTCAAAGACCATTTTAACATGTAGTTTTCCGGGGAATTCTTTGGTCGTTTGATGACCCGTTTGGCCTCAAGCTACTTTTTCGGATTAGGGTCTCCTTTGCCTGAGGAATCAAATATATAAGTTTCGAATCAATCGGAGATTTTCCCTTTTATCATTCCCAATACGGGGAGAAAGGGCCATGCCCCGTAATGTCTTTTTTGTTTGTTAATCGCCTCTAGGCCCACAGACTTACTGCTGTCAATTTCAAACTGATAAGGGGCAAAAACAAAATATATACTATTTTTCAGGACCCTCCATTCCTGACAGCTACGAGCCTATCACACACCTAATACCAACTTTCTTTATTCTTTCCCAGGGGATCTTGGGGCTATGGAATCTTAAAAGGTACCTTTTTCTTTGCAGTTTCCAATTTTTTTTTTTTTTTTTTTTTTTTTTTTTTTTTTTTTTTTTTTTTTTTAACAAAATAGCTATCTTAAATGAGAGACATCTGCCTGGACAGATTATCAGATCTCAGTTAAACTATGAGATAAGTAAAAGACAATGTCACTGTTTTACTTTTTGTGAGGTCGGACCGAACCCGTACACAACGGGGGAAGACAAAGGGGGTCTCTAAGAATGATTCTAAACGAAAACAAAGACTGGTGCCCTAGTTTTGTCTTCGTGGATGAGAATCAACTTTTTCAAGAGAAGGAGAGCAGAGAGGTCCCTAGGTCCCACCTTTCACCATCAAATTTACATACACAAATAATTGCTTTATATGATGATTTTATTAATGTTAGTCTGACAAAAAAGGGAAAGAACTTAATTAAAATACTATAGTACCTGACAACATCATAAATGAACAGCAAATCAGATTAATAATAACTAAAATTTAAATAATAAAAGTATAAACACAGCTTACCTTTTCTGTTTATGCCATACAAAAGATATAATCTCTACTATTTTGTGTTTAAAACACAACTGTTTTCCCGGTTATCGAAAACGTTATCGAACTTAAAGTAAACCAAATGTTATCGAACATAAATTCTGAGATCGACGTAGAACTATCAAAAGATTTATAATAGCTTCTCAGTTTTAGAGGCTGTACCAGCGCATGGTAGCACCTTCTTCCCTAAACAAATATGCAGCTTGTAGAAAGCGAGTGCCCGAATTATAAAAGTTCATTTTTAGGGCCTAACTTCGAAAAAATTTTACGAGGTCCTTCAGACTAATATGAAGGGTGATTTTCACCCTAGAGTTTCTTTACTTGGAAGAATAAATCTAAATTAAGCGAGCAATATGAATGGTAAGGGGCTAATAGGTCCCAAAACATTTTTAGTACGCAATGTAGCTCAAAATATAAATCCACATCCTTTTACATCGCTATCACAGATAAACCTCTCATTGGAAATTATTTCATTTTCAAAAGTTACGGTTGTTTCCCATGAAAATAAAGTAACATAATAATCAAATAATTTGTGGTAGCAAACTGTAAAAAGGAGCAACTTGGCTCAATAGTAACTGAAAGTCTAAAAAGAGAATTTTAATAACAGATGCACAAAAAATAACTACAATTTTACGCCGATTCTGAATATATAAAGTTCATTAAGTTTAATGTTACACATCAAAAGTTACCAACTTGAGAATATTTGTCTAATTTTTGTAAAAGAAGAAAATCACCCAAAAAGTCAAGGAATCTTAATGAAAATCACACCATCAGGTTCATCCTATCAGAGAACCCTAATGTGGAGGTTTCATGCTCTTTTTTTTGCAATAATTTGGAATTTTTGCTTTTTTTCTGCCAGAAGAAAGATCACGGATGCGTGTTTGTTTGTTTGTATCTGTTGTTTTTTTTTCTCCTTAGGGAAGATCGCACCAAACCAGTAATCCTAGAAGATCTGGAGAGGGCTCATTTGACCGGTAAACAAAAGTTCTAGTGCCCTTTTTAAGCTACCAAAAAGATTTGAGGGCAACTAGCCTGTCTGTCACGCCCGTTTTCCCCAAAAGACACCTGATCAAAATTTTTGAAATAGCCATTTGATTCAGAAAAGATGGAAGATCCAGTAATTTTGCTTTTGGGTATGACATGGCCCCCTTAGTCCCTGGGGCAAGGGCTGTAAGTTACACAATGTTCCCATCGTTCACATATAGTATACGCTGTTGGGAAATAAACGGAACTTTTTGGAGGGCTTATTTTCTACGGGGGATTTTCCACGGGGAGAATTTTTCTCAGGGATGAAAGCCTCCAGGAAGAATTTTCCAGGGGAAATTTTGCACGGGGGGAGAAAAGGGATTGTATGAAGTGATTTGAAAAACGGTGAGAAACTAAATAAAAAGAACAAGTATTTGCAACTGAAAGTAAAAAGTAACATTAAAAATTAAAATGAACAGAAATCATTCCATATATGTGGGGAAGCTGGCCCTTCCTTAACCCTTGCTGTTTAACCTAAAGTTTGATTTTTATCACTATTCTTTAAGAAAACTGCTCAAACACAAGTCCCGTTGAATTTGAACGAGAAGTATTTTTAAAGAACTTCAATACTTTAGCGTAAAGAGTGAGGGCTAAGGAAGGGATAGCCCCCTCGTACATGGAATAATTTCTTTTCGTTTTAAATTTTGATGTTGCTCCAGACTATCAGTTGAAAAAACTTGTTTTATTTTTCTATTTAATTCAAACTTCAAACCACAGTTTATAGAATTAGCAGTATGATCATTCTCTATCTCTCCCATTATTAAAACCCGGACAGGGGTGCGAGTGCTCTGGAGAACGTTTTTGCAGATAGAAACATAGGCGTTATCAGATTTTTTCGTGGGTAGACAAGTCAGATTTCTCTTGGACACGAAACAAGTGGAAACCCGCTATTACGAATAATGCACTTGGTAACCATTTCTCAGTGATTGACGATAACAGACTAATCCGCTAAGGCAGAAACAAGTGGGAGGAGCTTTTTGTTCGCACCGAAACCGAAGACCAGAAATTATCTGCGATAAGCTTACTGTCTATAAACTGTGCTTCAAACGAACAGAAATCACTATCAATGCCTAAATCAGACCCAAAACAAAGAGAAATTACAATGGATAATCCAGTCAACCTTCAATCGGACAGAAATTATCAAAAACAGGAGCAGGGTAGTAGATATTACCCTAAAGGCCCCACGGGGGCACCATATATGGGCATAGCCTCCCTAGGGAGAACACGTGGTTAATGGGGTCAATGGCCTCTTTCTCCAGGTGTGTTTTGGCCAAGTGCCTGCTAGGGAAGAATGTTATGATGTCAGGAAATAGTATTTGTTGTTGTTGTATGCTAGGGAAGCATGTTATGATCCAGGAAAGAGTATTTGTTGTTTTTGGCCAAGTGCCTGCTAGGGAAGAATGTTATGATGTCAGGAAATAGTATTTGTTGTTGTTGTATGCTAGGGAAGCATGTTATGATCCAGAAATAGTATTTGTTGTTGTTGCTCGAGGCGAATGTTATGAGTTTCCAGGAAACCGTTAGATCACGTGTTTCCTTCTCAGCCAATCAGAGGGCTTGTTTACATATTAGCGGCGGAGGGAATATAAGGAAAGGATTTTTGCTATAGTTTTATTAGTCTGTGAATAGAATTCAAAAGAGTGAGAAGAACAGTTTTGACTTTACTCATTTGGATATATATTTGTAATAATGAGTGGAATGTTTACACTAGTAGAAGTTGATAGTGGAGTTGATGGTAATAATACAAGAGCACCAAACATTGCGGTGGAAATCACGAAAGGATCGCGGCTTTGTCTGGAATGGGATGCAGTATATGCAAGATATGTGATATCCTTGAGCAAATTTAAAATGGAAGATCAATTATGTTTCGCCGCAAAAGTTGATATAGCACATGTGAATAGACTTCAATGTGCTTTAAGTGCATTAGTGAAACATATCGAAGACAATAAACTCTATCGCTAATTGTACATGCATAGTATTATTGATGTTGTTGTAATTATTCAATAAAATTGTTTCGAAATCGAAAATGTTCCCTTTCTTTTCTGGTTAGGGCTAACGAATCAGGCTCAGTCTAGAGTCAGCAGTCAGAGTGAAAGGACTGAAAAATGAATAAATTTGAGAAAGAGAGAATTAGATCAAATCTAGTGTTTATGGAAAAACATTTGATTTTGGATGATGATTTTCTCGAGTTATCTCTTCAACGCAGGATATTCTCTCAGGGAACACTTGACAATATAATGAAAACTGATTCTCCCCCATTGGACTATTGTATGAAACTTTTAAAATGTGATTCAAATGCTTATACTCAATTTATTGATATATTAATTGGAACAAGGCAGAATCATATTGTGGATATACTTTTGAAAACATTGCCAATGGATTCAATGTAGATGGCTCCTCCGTCATTCGAAAGAGGTAACGTTACAGAGTTACTCCTCTCCCCTTTCCTCCACTTTGAATTTATCGAGCGAGGACGATCAGTTTCGTTTTAGCTGTGAGAGAGTTGACATCGGAAACCAAAAAATGTTCTATATATGTCCATTGTGCTTGTACACTCTTGGCAGTTGGACTCAATGTGAGAATTGTACAATTATTGATGACTATAGTGAAAAGTGTAAATTATGTAATCCTTGTAAATTACATAGAGGCTATGCAGTACAAATTAAAGGATGTAATTCATGTCTTGAAGAGGTGTGTGACTCTCACCCTAGAGGGCACCTGTGCTCCAATTGTCACTATGATAAATGTGATCAGTGGGAGAATACTTACCCCGCTATGATTGGAAAGAATCCTAAACGTGATTTTAGTTTATTTCTACGAGATTGGTATCGTCGCGGATTCAAATTATTCTGGGAAGAGGAATCTGGTCTACGATTCAACTGTTGGGGTAACAAGACAATCTGGTTTCTACGTCATCGCTGTGACGACACTGCCTACTATGACTATAAACCAAGTGATTTTTATTTGGCAGTTACCGAATGTGATTCACCACTTGAAAACACTGTATGTGATATTGCTTCAAATAGACAGATTGAAACTCGTGAATTTCATAATATGAATGCAAATAGTATCATTGACTATACAAAGAGATACGACAAGAGTGAAGTTACATTGTACTGCAGAAAATGTGACCCTGACTTTGCAGTCAATCAAGATCAATATACAGTGAATCCAAATGATTTACCAGCATTAGTGGTTCACGACACTTGCCTATACACCGATGAAGAAATCTAAAAGTGAAGATTTAAAGACAATGTTGTATATATACATTTTATTAATAAACAAATTCACAAGCATTTTTTAAGCACTTTACTCTTAGGGCACTGAAATCAATACTGTATAGGTCCGAGAGAATATTTTCCACTAGAAAGTCGTTCAGACGGGGATTGTCACCATAAATGTGGAGAAACTGCTTGTAAGTATAGCCGCGACATCGGAATACAAAATATAGTAGTGCATGGAAGCCACAGCTTTTAGTCGTTAGATCCTGCACCCTCTTTCGATTTTGAATAATAGTTTTCCCACTGCTCTCAATATAGTTGCTGATGTGGGGTGTGTAGAATGTATAGGGTAGACCAAGAGGATCAAAAAATTCAATCGTCTTCATTGTTTGATAGATGCACAGCCAATGACCCGTCAGCACAGTCGATGGACTGCTATTAACAATAATCAAGGTATTGTTCGCACTTTGAATTTTTCCAAGATAGTCTGAGGGCAGACTATAGGATTTGTACTGGGACATGTAGGGATCCATATTAAATACATTGATTATTTGACTGGTGTTCATGGCGCCAAGTCTAGTAGAACACTGCCTTCGGGAGTGATTTCCCAATAGGTTTCATATTGATTTAGTGAGATTAGTGCAATACTCTCAGCCAATGGGTCGGCAAATGTACACTCTTAACGCACAGTCCCCGCACGTACTATACTCACATCCTGTGTGCCAGACAAATCCAGTACAATGATACCATGTGTTTTAGCAAACATATCTTCGGTCATACCATTTTCAAATAGTTGCGAATCATGATCTAGGGATTGCATGGTCAACTCGTACAGAGTTCTATAGGATTTAGCAAAAGATAGATTGTAGAGTGGGATGCCGTTTACTTTGCACACAAGAGATGAAAGTCCAAACATCTCGAATTTATGTGGGCATTCAGTCCACGATCCTATTGCACTGGCGCTTTTACAAATGCCAATGCAAGTTTTGAGGGGATTTCGCCATTGATAAAGGATGAATCGGTGAAGGTGCGTGAGCCCATTGCAATATGACGTTGATTGGTGATTGTATGAGGAACAAGTAGTTTAATATTATTCCCATTGGCTCTCAGTTTTTCCACGGCCAAAGCAACAGAACTCATGACCTGTTGTTTGCGTACATGAAGTATTGCTGAGGTGAGGGAGAGACTTACATCGGGATTGGCAGCAAGTTCTTTTCTCAATATGAAATTGGATGGTGCAAGCTTTAAGTTTATATCCACTTTAACATTGGGCGGCAGCCATTGGGGTATATTAAATATTTCATGATATATTTTTCCAACTAGATGTAATTCACTAGTTGTAGCATTTTTAAGTGCATCTGTACTATCAGTATTAGTAATATATTCATATCCATTGGAGGCGCCTCTCAATTCCTTGTATGACTTGGGTGTCATCAACATGAATTGCATATAGCTTGCATAGTTTGAGAGATTGTTGCTTGTGCTAACCAGCGTGCCATTGATGTAGACACTAATTTCACGAAATAAATTATGTAGTATACAATTTTCATAGGATATCCCATCGGCTCGAACTGGCATTGTAATATCGGATTTCCGGACTTTCATTTGTAAATCTATAAATGTTGAAGACATGTCCATAAAGTAGTCTTCATTGGAATAAATTTGAAAGTGGATATTATCGAAGAGGGGTTGTAGTGGATAAAATTGTTCATAGTATCCATGCTTGACACTCACATCAACATTTTCTGCATTGAATAGATTCAATGAGGCGGTGATTGAAGGTTGAGAATCCTTATGCGGCAGGTAGGACATCTTAGGAGAAGAAATCTAGTTTCGATCTAACAATTTTCTTCCTGGGACTTCTGTTAACACTACGTGTCGGCTTTTTCCTTCTTTTCTTTGACAAAGGGGATGATGTCTTTCGTCTCCGTCCTGAGTAGAGACTGATGAGTGATGCATTGTTTCTTGACCTTTTTAAACCTTTACCATTTTGTTTTAATTTCTTGCCAAGAGTTCGCGCACTGGACCTAAGATTTTCCGTAGCACTTTTTTTAAAACCCTTGCCAGAGCCCCAATCGTATAGTGTAGAGGATGCGAAATCTGTCGCAGCCGGTACAAGATATTTTCTAGCCAGTGGTAGTGAAGAGCGAAACAGCTTAGCAAACCAACTGCCAAGACCATAGCCAGACATTGACGAGCGACCCTTGTAATAGTCCATTCCATTGCCCTGTTGTCTTGGGCCAAGAGTATTAACATAGCAGTCAATATCAGGACAAGTGAATACCACTTTTCTATAAGACATCTTGCTGTTGAACGATGGGCCGAAAATGACATGTAATCACAGCCAAACCCTTTGAAATTGCTATGGGATCACCTAATTCAGTTCTTAGTGCTAACTGACAGAGTTCCAAATAGGAAGTGTTTACGGGAATATACTGAAGATGCTTTATATTGTAGTGGTGAATATGCTCTTGATTGGTTTTTCGTTCAAGAACTCGTAAGAGGGGAAAATTTGAATTACCAACCCGTGATTTTTCCACAAATGAGGCGTAGAGAAATATACAAGTGTCTGTGGAGAAGGCAGGCGGGTAGTCAGCAAAAATGAAATTAGTGTTTCCGGCACTTTTACCATTGATTATATTGAGCTTAAAGCCAAGAACATCCTTTAGATTATCATTGAGAATAATCTTTTCGTTGGCAATTGGTGAACTAATGTAGATCTTGCCCTCCTCCTTTGAATAGTTGAAATGAAAAGCTCCTTTTTTACGAGCGGAAATTCTTTTATTAATAGTACGACATAAATCATTCATACAGGTGAGTTCCTCGTAGGGTAATTCAATATATGGATAATCCATCCAATTGATTTTTTGAATTTGTTCTTGATCACCTGGTGGTGGCGGCCAATCATAGGGTCTAATTTTTATTTCATATTTACGATCTTTTCTCAGGATGTCATAGGTATTTTTGAAAATACAGTCGACAAGAGCCACTTCATACTTTCCGTCGAATTTGATGGTGGGGGAGAGTTTCGTCCAAAAATCACTTGTTTTATTCAGATCATTGTAGAGAGGATCAGAAACATTGGACATGAAAGTCACATAGAAATCATTGGGCATTGTTAATATCTTCAGCACTGACCCAAGAATCAAAATCCGAGTTGTATCCTAGCCAGCGAACAAGTAACTGTCTCTTGCCCCTACGAGTACGACTCTTTAATATCTTTTCAATCTGATAAATTTCACTAGTGTTTCTAACTTTTTGCAGTTCATATTCATAAAAACCACCGAGAATCTCATCATCTTTGGTGTCTCGCAGTCGATACGTTGTGGGCTCGGTGTCTAGGATTTTGGACCCTTTAAAAACTTCGGTGCTCCATAAATAATTCCCCTTTTCAAAAATATTGGTGGTTCTATTAATTCGAACAGTATCACCAACATTGAATTTCTTCTTCTTTTTCTTCTCATTGTCATTGGAGTATTGCTTTAGAAAAGCATCAACTGTATTTTCACTGTAATGAACATCCCGAGGGCTAGAGTTGGACAAGAATCGATGTGGTCGATGGTTGTATATCTGCATGATTTTATCTAAATCATGAATAAAAGCCGGTGTATTTTTCAATGTACAATATCTTGAAATTAATAGACGAATCGTTCTTATTAATCGTTCAGCCAATGCAGCCTTTATCGGGCTGTGACTATGATAAAGTGTTGTATTATATTTCAATAGAACCTTTTGCACATGGGGATTAACAAATTCACTGCCACGATCCGATTGAATTTTTCTATACGAATCCTGTTCAAGAATACTTTCAATGGCCCAAGCAACTTCAACACCTCTCTTTGACCGTAATGGAATTGCATAGACATAGCGACAAAAGATACTGATTGCCACCAGAATATATTTGTAGGGTGCATTGTGACGCCGTTGAACTGCGTATAAAGTTAAAAGATCCATTTGCATTATATGCAGAGGGAAAAAGGCTTTAGTTTGTCGATATTGTTTGCCACGAAGCCTATGATTCCGATGTAGTGTGTAACTCGGTTCATTTTCTAGATACTCTTTTGCATTTTTCAATGCGGTGCCGGAGACAACTCTAGAAAGTGTTTTGGGAGACTTAAACTTCCCGCTTCACCAATATTTTCATAGACACCTTTCAGAACTTCATCCATTTATAACGCAAACACGTAGTGTAATGTCCACTCCCCTTTTGCACACTGGAGGGTGAATCAATTCGTCTTCGCTTTTGACTAGCAGCCACAGGTGTTGTAAAATCAGTAGTGCTAGTATTTTCAAATATTGAATCTTCTTCTTCTTTTTTAAATGGTGTTGGCGTTGTTTGTGGACTATATTCTCTTAGTTTCTTAAGAATTTGCTTATTGCCAATAAGACTTTTGGGAAAGTTTGATACACTTAGAAAGGTGTATAGATTATCGTCAAAGGATAAGAGTCCTTTACGATTCGTCACCATATCACAAATTAAATCAACTAGATTATAACTTTTTCCCTGAATTATAATTCGTTTCCCTGTGCTATCGACTTGAACTTGATCACCAGTTTCCAACACGAGATAAGATAATACTCTTTTACTCTGTTCTCGATAGGTCAGTGGCAATGGGTTTCCAATTTTCAATACAATCGATTTAAATTCCTTCTCCTTTGATTGTGCAGAATCTTGAAGAGATGTTTCCCGTTTAGAGGGATCGGCGGCGGGTCTCTCACGATAAGGTTTATGTTTGTCCATACGTCGCAATGCATCTTGAAGTAAAAGCAGTTTTTTGTCATCGGCAATATTCTCATCATTAATGAATTTGCTTAGATTGTCTTCAAAATGTTCGACGGGTGAGAGGACAAGTTCAAATGGTGTCAATTTATAGGGTTTTGCCATTCTCTAGAGAAAACTGTTTACAAATCCTGCAATTATTGGCAGTAAAAGTGTGAAAAAGCTACCGCCTGCCTGAAGGAGCCGTTTTCTTTTAAATTTGTTTCCCTTGTTTTTACAAGCCAAGGCACTTACAGTAGAACGATGTTGCTTTGTCTGTTGTCTAACACCTTCTGGCAGTTGAACATTACCCTCAGTTAAATTTAAACAAAGTTCAGATATTAGATTAATGAAATCATTGTCAACACCGTGTTTGAGTATGGCCTTCCTAAGCAAGGGTTTTGAAGTGCTTAAAACGGAAAATAAATGCCGTTGTTTGTGTAGTTTCTTCAGTGTAATAATGGCAACTAATAGCTTTTTCTACTGTTCACCGGAAGATATACTGTGATTTCATTATCGAAAATGTCGGTGACTACACGTAGATCCTCGGGCGTGCTCTGATTAAGATCCAGCAAAATGTAACCGTAGGGCTTGCTAGTCGCCTGAGTGTACGCTGACAACAGAAATTTTGGGGCGCCGGGGTATATCTGTTTATTGAGAGTTATGAGTGAGCTAGAATCACGAACGACTCGATAGATAATATAGATAGTGCAATTCAAAGCAAGGGTTCGCATACATTTGCTCTGATGAAACAGATTGTGTAGAACAAGGGTTATGGAAATGTTTTCATGATGAGATCGGACAGTGAGCTGCTCTAGCATTTCCTGTGAGAACTGTTCAATGAATTCAGCCAAATCATCAATAATCAGCCACGAGTTCGGTTCAATACTTTGAAAACATCAAGTCCTCGTATGAATTGTATTGGTATGGTTGTGGCAATAGCTTTTATTTTATCATAGGACTCCTGCCAAATACTATAGCAATAGTAGATTTTTGTCGGTTTTTCCAAAAACATTTTATCGCAAATTTGAATTATTTTAGCTAAAAGTGTTGTTTTCCCCGACATTGAGGGACCACACAGAAACGATCTGAAGGGTGTTTTAAATTGATACATGCTGTTGACAACAGTCGGACTACAACTAACTGTAAATCATATGTGTCCAATGAATAAGTAGTAATTTTCCCATAGATCTATCTATTCAAGAACAACAAAAACAATATTTCATGGCAGCATTTATTACGACAATATGAAAACAAATATTTGTTCAACATGAAGAATGATAAAACTTGTTCAACAAGAACCTGACAAAATTTCATGGTCAACATGAAAACTCTATTTGTTCAACATGAACAATGATAACACTTTATAAATAAACACTTATTGTCTTTAAACACTTTTATGTACAACACTTTTGTCCATCAACATCACTTTATACAGCAAACATCAACACTTTTCTATACAACAAAAAAATACACTTGGAACATGAACTAGCACAGTTGAACATTACAGCGAATTTAAAGGTAGGGCCCCCCACCCCCCGGGAGCCGGCCGCGGGAAGGGTTCCCCACCCCCCGGGAGCCGCGATGAGAAAACAATAGTTGTCGTCACTGCTACAGGTTAGTGGTTGGGTTAGTTGGGTCAGTGGAGGTGGTGGTTTGTTGGTCAGTTGGTTAGTTCAGATTAGGTTAATTTATCCAGACCAAGTTGATTACGATAGTCTATGCATTCAACTCGGTCTGAAATACGGTAGTGGCCATGAGGTAGGACACTCACACCATTCTCGAGCACATAGACTTTGTCGGATATACACGACATTGCATTTTTTTCCACTCTCACAGTATAATTTCTATACTGTAGAGAGCGAGTTGCAAGCACTTGTGCTCTCGGCACTAGGCTACTTTCTACACAGTCTCTGTACACGCTCATGTTGAAATTGCTCTTTACAAAATGTGTAGGCACCCCTTTACATGTCTTCTTTTCATCCCCACTATGTGTTTCAACGCAATAAACTTTGGGACCCGGGAACACCTCCCTGGCTATCAAATCACTCCCCGTCTCTTATTTTAACATTAATAGTTGGTTGGGGGCTTGACGTTTCACCAACTCGGGGTAGAGTGATGGATTCCAGTTGGTGAAATCCATCCGCGAGCTGATGTGTTCCCCCTTTTCTAAATCACCCAATAAATCTTCAGTCCCATTTACCTTTAACAGCAGAGAATCTGTATCCCCATAGTAAACTTGAACCTCCCCCTCCCGTGGCCATTGTACCTTGCACACATTGTAAAAGAACGACAACATGAGCTATTTTGAAATTTCTAGTACTGAACTACCGCCTGCTATATTCTTGTTCAGTACCACATTTCGCTTTCGCCTGTGTAGAAGAACCATGCCAGCCTCTATGCTCGTGAATGATGTAAAATTGGGATCGGCAATAATTCGTGCACACTCTAGAGGGTCAGTCACGACGTCGCAGCGAGATCTGTTACGTACGCTTTCACACATTTTGCCAAACGCTGAATTTAGAATGAGCTTGTACAATTCCTTCTCTACCTTGGAGTTTGCCCTAGAGCGTTTATCGACAAAAGTATCGATAAACGTTTTTAAATATGGTCGCTGATTGAACTGCAGGACCCTATGTATTTTGGTGATCTTGAAACCATTGTTCACCATCCAGTGGCACATGGTGAACAACGATATTCTCCTTAGGGTCCAAATCAGCAATCAGTTTCTGTTTAGAGGGGGTCTAATGCATCCCCATATCCTCAACCAATGATCGATTGTAGGGGCTCAGCGAGTCCCTGGTCACTGGTCGATTGATACAGGGAAAAACAAAATCTTTGACTGAGTCGTGAAGCGCCAGCGGAATGTGACCGTCAATTTCAAAGAACCATCCTTGTGGCCCATTGTCCTCGACGGTGGTAATGTCGGGGAACTCACAAGGATTCTCAAGCCATTGATAATTCCCACACGGCAAAGAGTAGTGGGACATTGTCGAGGGGTATAACGAGTTCATGTCCAAGAACACTGCATTTGACTTTACACCGGTGCTTTGTCCGCTCGGATCGGTTGATAAGACGCGGTCCCCGTGAAAAACATACCCTCCCCTCATTGAACGCTCTACAAAAAGGTGTTGATCTACATCTGTGATTAGGCCTATTTCCTCCCTACTAATTTTTAAAATTAAATCCATCACTAAATGGGGTGTGGAAAAATAATAGCCTATATCTAACCCGAACTCTGAATAGATTTGGTCTGTATTCTTACAGACTATATCCAACAGAGTTAAAACGTCACTGGCCAAGTACAGTCTACAATAATCCCACCCATTTTTACAATTCCCCTTAGCCCACACCTTCTTGGCAAACTCATACTCCTCGGCTGTGCATTCACTGTTGGTCAGTGAATTGTAAAAAGCTTCAATTGGAGGTAGTTTCACCTCGCTTAAGCGAGCGCCAGAAGAGTAATAATCATATGCGTATACACCTTTGCTGGTTAATAGGTCATACATTTCACTGTCTGGAAAGTGCTGTTTAAGCAAGGGAAAGCTATCAAAATTGTCGCTTTTCTGCACTTGAATCAATTGACTGAATGCCTTGGGAAAAAAAACTAAAAGAATCTAAAAACCTGATTTTATTCCAGCACGTATGTCCATTATCCACTACCTGCCATTTCAGTTTGAGAAGCATCAACTTCTCGGCCGATTTGGGAATAATGTTATAGGTAAATGAATTATTTACCCATGGACTGTCTACTCCCCCTCCCTCCCTGTACATACGTGCCAGTTCTGGTAAAATAAATTTTAAGTCATAATTAGAGTTGTGAATAAAAACAGAGATAAAAAACTGTTGGCTAACATTTAAATTACACGATTGATGCGCTACCCCCTTAAAATTACTACCCCCGGATGATATTTCCTGCCACAAGTGATCATGGTCTCTGACTTTCCCCCTCCCCCCTCTTTTCCCTTTAGTCCTCTTATCCTCCTCTACAAACTCCCCCTTACAAACCCAACATATTTTTTGATTTTTAATCGCGAGACGATCCTCTGCAGACAGCGCCATTGGATAATGTGCATTTGTCAAACGAAAAATAGCGCCATTAGCCGTGCCAATTAGTTTAGTCAATGCCTTGACCATGCACTCGTTCTCATCCAATGTCTCAACTATTTCTAACAACCGCATGGTAATAGAACTGTCTCTTTGCGCATGAGCATAGGAAACTGCAATGGCTTGGTGTTCTTTGATACGGTTTGGATATTGGGGATCATTCACCTCCACCAGCTTAGCTTCACAGTCTAAAGATATTTTGTTGCACTGGAGGAGGGTGTTTTGGAAATTTTTAAAGCGTAGAATGGCCCTATCCCCAGAAACCGTTTCCACTGTCTGATAACCATGCCGTCTACAATGCTTCATGTGATTTCGCAACTTTAATTCACTCCAAAATCTAGAGAGGCATGTTGGACAGTAGAAACGTGTCCCCCTATTCTTTCCCTCCCCCAGAACTCTACTAATGTCGGTAATCAGATTAAAATGGCCAATTGCATTCGCTTCACTAGGTGGTGTGTATATCAACCAAACCCAGTGTTTGACCAAATCAATTGAAGGGCCCCTTATGGGGAAAACCACCCCCTTCTTTTTAGAACGAACCCCATCTTCAAATTCAGTTTCATACTGTACCACAGTAACGCCGATATTTAAATGGACATTAGCCCTTTCAAAAATGTCAATGGATTTTAGCGTTACTGGGTATTTTCCTTCTAAACAAGAGAAATCTACAATTGGGAAATTGGACCCGTCCTTCCCATGTACAGCCCATGATCTAAATTCGTCTTGGTAGCGTCATCTGCTAGAGGCTGAAATGCTGATATGAGGAAAGCATACCTGAAACACTTTTGATCTGTTTCAAAACAAATCTTCTGGACACCACGACAACCTACTAGATCTGGATTATATTTTAAAACTACACCCGTGTCCCTATGCCCCCCTCTTAAAATAAAATCTTTCTTAAATTTACATATATTTACGCTTAAATTTTCAATAAATAAAACTACAGACCCGCTCCCATTTTCGTTATAGTTCTCGAGATGCGCAATAATTTGCCCTACCCACTCGGAAAAAACACCCTCAAAATTTTCTAAATTTGGATAAATTACGCGTATCTCGGAATGTATATAATGATAATAAACTTCACTTTTCCCCTCATTTAAATAAAAAACCTTTAAAACAATAGAAACCTTAATTGAATCCCTACCTCCCCACAACTGAATTTGCTTCTCCAGTAGTGCACGAATTTTATCTACATAGGCATGCACAATTTCTACAGGATCAAACACAAAATTTCCCCCCATTAGTGAATTAAAGAGATCCCCAAACGTCGCAGTGAAAACAACTATATTATTTAATATTGAATTTGATAATTGAAAGTCTGGAAAAGTCGTACCCCCCCTCTTGTATATTACCCCATCCCCCAAGTTGTTCAACAATATTTGGGCTATGCTCCACTTCAGTTGTTTGAAGTGGAAGTAGGTAATCAGTGGGAGGAGGGTTCCCTGTGAAATCCTCTAAAATTTGTAGGGTATTTGGACTTAGCAAAGGCAAGTCCCCCTCTGAACTAGGAACATTACCTTGCTCAACTGTGCTAGGTTCTACATTGAAATAATTACATAGAAACTCATCAATATTAAAAGGTATTTAAACTTTTGACCTTTTAATATTGATGAGTTTCTATGTAATTATTTCAATGTAGAACCTAGCACAGTTGAGCAAGGTAATGTTCCTAGTTCAGAGGGGGACTTGCCTTTGCTAAGTCCAAATACCCTACAAATTTTAGAGGATTTCACAGGGAACCCTCCTCCCACTGATTACCTACTTCCACTTCAAACAACTGAAGTGGAGCATAGCCCAAATATTGTTGAACAACTTGGGGGATGGGGTAATATACAAGAGGGGGGTACGACTTTTCCAGACTTTCAATTATCAAATTCAATATTAAATAATATAGTTGTTTTCACTGCGACGTTTGGGGATCTCTTTAATTCACTAATGGGGGGAAATTTTGTGTTTGATCCTGTAGAAATTGTGCATGCCTATGTAGATAAAATTCGTGCACTACTGGAGAAGCAAATTCAGTTGTGGGGAGGTAGGGATTCAATTAAGGTTTCTATTGTTTTAAAGGTTTTTTATTTAAATGAGGGGAAAAGTGAAGTTTATTATCATTATATACATTCCGAGATGCGCGTAATTTATCCAAATTTAGAAAATTTTGAGGGTGTTTTTTCCGAGTGGGTAGGGCAAATTATTGCGCATCTCGAGAACTATAACGAAAATGGGAGCGGGTCTGTAGTTTTATTTATTGAAAATTTAAGCGTAAATATATGTAAATTTAAGAAAGATTTTATTTTAAGAGGGGGGCATAGGGACACGGGTGTAGTTTTAAAATATAATCCAGATCTAGTAGGTTGTCGTGGTGTCCAGAAGATTTGTTTTGAAACAGATCAAAAGTGTTTCAGGTATGCTTTCCTCATATCAGCATTTCAGCCTCTAGCAGATGACGCTACCAAGACGAATTTAGATCATTGGGCTGTACATGGGAAGGACGGGTCCAATTTCCCAATTGTAGATTTCTCTTGTTTAGAAGGAAAATACCCAGTAACGCTAAAATCCATTGACATTTTTGAAAGGGCTAATGCCCATTTAAATATCGGCGTTACTGTGGTACAGTATGAAACTGAATTTGAAGATGGGGTTCGTTCTAAAAAGAAGGGGGTGGTTTTCCCCATAAGGGGCCCTTCAATTGATTTGGTCAAACACTGGGTTTGGTTGATATACACACCACCTAGTGAAGCGAATGCAATTGGCCATTTTAATCTGATTACCGACATTAGTAGAGTTCTGGGGGAGGGAAAGAATAGGGGGACACGTTTCTACTGTCCAACATGCCTCTCTAGATTTTGGAGTGAATTAAAGTTGCGAAATCACATGAAGCATTGTAGACGGCATGGTTATCAGACAGTGGAAACGGTTTCTGGGGATAGGGCCATTCTACGCTTTAAAAATTTCCAAAACACCCTCCTCCAGTGCAACAAAATATCTTTAGACTGTGAAGCTAAGCTGGTGGAGGTGAATGATCCCCAATATCCAAACCGTATCAAAGAACACCAAGCCATTGCAGTTTCCTATGCTCATGCGCAAAGAGACAGTTCTATTACCATGCGGTTGTTAGAAATAGTTGAGACATTGGATGAGAACGAGTGCATGGTCAAGGCATTGACTAAACTAATTGGCACGGCTAATGGCGCTATTTTTCGTTTGACAAATGCACATTATCCAATGGCGCTGTCTGCAGAGGATCGTCTCGCGATTAAAAATCAAAAAATATGTTGGGTTTGTAAGGGGGAGTTTGTAGAGGAGGATAAGAGGACTAAAGGGAAAAGAGGGGGGAGGGGGAAAGTCAGAGACCATGATCACTTGTGGCAGGAAATATCATCCGGGGGTAGTAATTTTAAGGGGGTAGCGCATCAATCGTGTAATTTAAATGTTAGCCAACAGTTTTTTATCTCTGTTTTTATTCACAACTCTAATTATGACTTAAAATTTATTTTACCAGAACTGGCACGTATGTACAGGGAGCGAGGGGGAGTAGACAGTCCATGGGTAAATAATTCATTTACCTATAACATTATTCCCAAATCGGCCGAGAAGTTGATGCTTCTCAAACTGAAATGGCAGGTAGTGGATAATGGACATACGTGCTGGAATAAAATCAGGTTTTTAGATTCTTTTAGTTTTTTTTCCCAAGGCATTCAGTCAATTGATTCAAGTGCAGAAAAGCGACAATTTTGATAGCTTTCCCTTGCTTAAACAGCACTTTCCAGACAGTGTAGGTTGGAGCATTGGTCCCATATTCACCATCGTCATCGAGTGAAGAAGAGGAAGAACTCATTGAAGGGGCAATGGAGTTTCGGGACAATGAAACATCAGCTATCAATGACTGGCATGGTATCATTAACTCTGATGACGCCCGTCAAAAGTTGAAATATTCGCTTAGACTGCATAAGTCGCAATTTTTTCTCTAATTCCATACTGGTTCGGTGAACTCATGAGCTTAATTATTGTAACCTATCGCGCGCGAGTGTTCTGATTTCCAAAGATTGAACTTCAGACGAGGAAAATGCCGGGAACCGTTAGCCTGGTTTCCCCTCACTAGAATCTTGGCAAGATTGAAAGCTATTTAAAAATATTCAGTGTAAATTAGAACGCCGATATATGACAGATGGATAAAATGGAAAAATCTCTCTCTTAAAACTATGTGATATTCAATTGTGAAGAATAGCATTTTGAGTTTCAAAGGTATCTAAAAATATTCGCTTATGAGATATCGAAGCAATAGCAACAGAGAAAATAGTAAAGATTAGAAAAAAGAGGAGCGGTTTCTTTGCAAAAATTACATTATATTTAGATATCAACGAAGGAGGGGGAGCAGAGAAAACAATGGTTGGGGGGTGAGGGGTTAATATCCCGCTGAGATACACTTTTACACAGTGTTGAAAAATAGTGAAAAGAAAAAAAACATTGGAAGAAATAGATATATATTTTTATAAGATAGTTTGAGGAAAAAATACTCACATTTGCATATCCTGGCTGCACTTGGGTGCCGGATGGTCCAGGTAGTGCGTGTTGGAGGGCGGACGGGGCGGCGGCGCTATGTTCTTGTGCAGATTGGACTGCGATGTTATGGGATTGCATAGCTGAGCCAGCAGGGTTCACCATCCTTGTGGTCCATTCTCTTTTTGGTTTATGCCCAGACTGTATGGGGGCTGGCAGTGATGGGGCTGCCTCACCCTCTCTTGCTTTCTTACTAGGAGGTGGGACACATTCTTCACCATTGGCCTTAAAGAAGAGAAAAAAGTTAGTACCAAAATAATTTCCACCTTTATTTTAAAGAAGGAAAATTAGTACCTCCTTCTACAGAATTTATTGTCAGACATAATTTGTCTAGAAAAGCATTTATCTCAAAGAAGCCCCCTCCTTCACCCTTTTTCAGCAATGCAAAAAGTAAAAATTTAGCGAGAAATATATTAGGCTTAGAAATCAAATGTTTTTATTAGACAACTTGTAAGAAAATAAATCATGACAATCAGTAGTCTATAGCCTTAGGATAGAAATCAATTTTTCTATTTTTACCATTTAGAAAAATATTAAATGTTCTGGTCTATAGGCTTTAAATTAGATAAAGAAAAAGATCGTTAACCCAGCGGCCTGTAGGCCTAAATTTTGCAAACATAGGTTAAAATGCTATTCAATTTACACATAATATAAGCTTCATGCAACTCCTAAAAGACTTTTCTTTCTAACCTTGCATATCAGCATTGCACAGTTTGTTTTCATTTTACAATGATGACGATAGAATTGAGGCATTGCCCCTCTCCCCCCCCTTTTACATAATGTCCTAAATATATTGTTAGACCTTAATTTGAAAATAATCCATTTCACTTCTCCAAAATAGCGCTTTGCGTCTGCGCCTAATTATTGCAATTGCCTCAAAGTGTTTTAATTTTGATGGAAGAACAGTTCCTTTTGACTTGACCGCCTCGTTCGTAAACACAAATGGAAAAGGGTGACAGCTAATTTTAACCTGGTGTAGAGCATTATGTCAAAACCAGAGCGGTTTAATAACAACAGTGACGGAAGTCAATGGTCGCTTTTAGCTAGGATATAGAACACTTAAAATTGCATAAATTTAACGAAATGATAATTATTTCTTTTTGCGAGAATTTTGTTTGTAAAACAATGGGGGAGGGGGTTAATTTTGAGGGTAAAAGAACATATTTTATGTTTTCTATTGAGTATAAAGATTGTATAGTGATGTTTGCATTAGAGTGGGGGGGGGGAGGGGATTTACCTGAATATACTGGAGGGTGACCACGGAAAATAATTTTATTTTAAAATAAAAATGAAAATGTATTAAATCAGAACTTACAATGCAAATTGAAGTTGGCATGGCTTCTAATTCATCAAATTTATCCATTGTTGTTTGAACTATGTCAAAATACTTTCTGATAATTTAATTACATTGCATGCCCGTTATATACGAAATCTCAAGGTCGAATTGTTATGTAAACAAGCCCTCTGATTGGCTGAGAAGGAAACACGTGATCTAACGGTTTCCTGGAAACTCATAACATTTACCTCGAGCAACAACAACAAATACTATTTCTGGATCATAACATTCTTCCCTAGCATACAACAACAACAAATACTATTTCCTGACATCATAACATTCTTCCCTAGCGGGCACTTGGCCAAAAACAACAAATACTCTTTCCTGGATCATAACATTCTTCCCTAGCATACAACAACAACAAATACTATTTCCTGACATCATAACATTCTTCCCTAGCCGGCACTTGGCCAAAACACACCTGGAGAAAGATGCCATTGACCCCATTAACCACGTGTTCTCCCTAGGGAGGCTATGCCCATATATGGTGCCCCCGTGGGACCTTTAAGGTCATCTCTACTCAGGGTTGACGCCTCTTTAAGCCTTCTAAAACCCAGAGACCCAGAGTGTTATTTGCTCTTCACTGAAACAAAATATATTTAAAAAAGTTATTTTTTACAACATTGATATATCAAAATTTGTTGGTACTTCCAAAAGCTATTATTATTGTATATTAAACAGTTTGTTTAGTTTCATTATTTCTTTTCTGTAATCTTGGTTGCCATGGTGTTTTTTCTCTTACTGAGGTCTTGACAAGTAAAAACGCCTCCAAACAAACTACATATTTTTCAATGGAGTGAAAATCACTTTCAAGATATTTAGGGGTGTTGAGAAAGAGAGAAAGGGTAAAGTAGCACCACTCTTATCTGTAAACCTTGAGAGCCTTTAGATGTGGATTTTTTGTTGTTGTGCTGCTGTTGAATTCATGTAAAAAAAAAAATTGAGTGAAAATAAAAATTGTTTTCATTAAAGTATAAATGACACTCGTTTAGAAGGCTTAAAGGGCGTTTGTCCTGCTATTATTCGTAGTAATTTCTGTTTCTTCTAAGTTCAACTTGATTATTTTTGTAATTTCTGTTCTGTTTGGTTTTTATTTATTAATTCATATTGATTTCTGTTTGTTTTGCGTTTGAATTGTTATATGACTTTATCTCTACTCATCTTTTGTTTAAGGTACCTAAAAAAATTGTTTGAAAAAAGCTCTTTTGTGGAATTTTTTTTTTAAATTAATCCTAATTTAAAGATTACGGTAGTACAAAGGGTCGGAAACTGTGCTGTCTGTGGTTTTTTTAATTCTCTAGGTAAAATCGGCATCCCTATCCATTATT
>CM051264.1:68961686-69051686 GCA_027921565.1 Artemia sinica
TTGTTTAGGCTGGGAAGGTATTAATAATAGAATACTAATTGCTCATTTTATGACTAGAAAGTTCAAGGTATCAGTTATAGTAGTATACGCCCCTGTAGAACCGACTGATGGAGATACTAGTGACTCAGATGAATTTTACTTACAGTTACAGGAGCAAATAGACAAGGTCCCAGGTAGAAATATGATGTTATTGCTGGGAGACTTTAACGCCCAGGTTGGTAGAAATATGGATAGATGGTATCCCAGCTTAGGTAAATTTGGTGTAGGAAAAGAAAACAGTAATGGATACAGACTTTTGCAATTTTGTAGGTATAACAATCTAGTTATAACCAATACGGTGTTTGGTCATAAAATGGCTCATAAGCTAACATGGTATTCACGTGATGGTAAGACAGCAAACCTTATTGATTATGTTATAGTAAATCGAAGACTGGCAGGATCAATACAAGAAACTAGGGTATATAGGAGTGCTGTTATTGATGTTAAAAGTAAAGATCACCATCTAGTAGTGTCAAGGGTTAATTTAAAGCTGAAATATCGGAAGGGTAATTACCTCCCGGGAAGTTATGATGTTAGTAGACTCCACGATGAGAATTTGAGAGAAACTTTCCAGGAACAGTTGAATACTAAACTTGAGAGCTTAAAATTTGATAATGTGGAAGATGGTTGGAATAATTTTAGAAAAATAATTTGTGAAGTTGCTGAAGGTGTATTAGGGAAGAAAGCTAGAACTGCAGCTAAGAATATTAGTGAAAAAGCTTTAAGTTTAATAGAAAGGAGAAAGGACTTGTACAAGAATTATCTGAGTGATAGATCACATGAAAACAAAAGAAATGTAAAGAAAGTGGAGAAAGCATTGAAATATGAACTAAGGAGGTGTGAAGTGGAGGCCATGGATAAAATTGCCGAGGATTTAGAAGATGCAGCTAGACGGCATAATAGTAAAATATTGTACTGGCACGTTAACAAATTGAGAGGTAGTAGTCAATCTGGACTTGTCCCAGTTAAAGATAGGAATGGGGTGGCAATTAGCGATAAGACAAAAGCTAAAGCGAGATGGGCCGAACATTTTGAGAATTTGCTTAACCGAGATAGAGTTGCAGGAAAAAATATAGAGGAAAATGAAAAAGTTTGTGATACCTTGGATGTGAAGGAAGTTTTGTTTTGTGAGGAGGAATTAGAAACAGTACTAAAAGGATTAAAGAATAATAAGGCTCCAGGTGCTGATAGGGTAGTAAATGAGTTTCTTAAATATGGTGGCTCTGAGGTTAGAAATAAGTTACTGGAGATTATGAATATGATTTTTGAAAAAGGGGAAGTACCTAATGATTTTAGGAAAACCTTAATTAAGCCACTTTATAAGAAAGGTGATAAAAGTGAGTGTGGTAATTATCGAGGCATTAGTCTGGTCTCTGTAGGTAGCAAATTGCTTAGTAATATGATACTTTTTAGACTGAGAGATGCCGTAGACAAAGTTTTAAGAGAAGAGCAGTGCGGTTTTAGAAAAGGTAGAGGATGTGTTGACCAAATTTTCACTCTTAGGTTAATAATTGAGAAGTGCCTAAGTTTTCAAACACCTTTGGTCCTTAGTTTTATAGATTATGAGCAAGCGTTCGATTCTGTTGATAGAGGAGCTTTAGTAAAGGTTTTATCCTTGTATGGTATACCAGACAAATACATTAAAGTGATTAGTGCTATGTACGAGAATAACACTGCTGCGGTTAAGGTAGGAAATGAGGTTAGCAACTGGTTTTGTATTAAATCAGGAGTTAAGCAGGGTTGTGTTCTATCCCCCTTTATATGGATTATTTTGATGGACTTTGTTTTAAGGAGCACAGGAAAGGCAATGGGAGACCACGGAATCAAATGGGGAGGAAAAAGTCTCCTGGACTTGGATTATGCTGATGATTTAAGCATCCTAGATGAAAGTGTGAGCAAAATGAATGAAGTTTTAGAGGTTTTGCGAGTTCAGGGTGCTAGTATTGGTTTGAAAATTAATGTTAGGAAGACCAAGTCACTAAGGCTAGGAATAAGTGAAGATGAAAAGGTGACGTTGGGTAATGAAAAGATTGATCAGGTGGGCAGTTTCACTTACCTTGGTAGTATTATTAGTAAAGATGGTGGGAGCAGTGAAGATGTTAAAAATAGAATAGCCAAGGCTCAGGGTGTTTTTTCACAGTTAAAAAAAGTCTGGAAGAATAGGAAGATAAGTCTGCAAACCAAGATTAGAATCTTAGAAGCTACAGTGATGACAGTGGTCAAATATGGCTCTGAAGCATGGACGCTCCGAAAAGCGGATGAAGATTTGCTGGATGTTTTCCAGAGAAATTGCTTAAGGATTGTTCTGGGTACCCGGCTGACTGACCGTATTTCAAACAATAGGCTATACGAAAAATGTGGTTCAATACCACTTTCTAGGTCTATAATGAAAGAAAGGTTGAGGTGGTTAGGGCATGTTGTTCGGATGAAGGATGACAGATTGCCGAAGATTGTTCTTTTCGGCCAACCATCTAGGGCTAAACGGAAAGCAGGTCGTCCCCGTCTGGGTTGGGAGGACGTCATAAAGAAAGATTTAAAGGAAATGGGAACTTCGTGGGCGGGTGTAAAAAGGGAGGCTTTGAATAGATTGGGGTGGAGGAGGAGCGTGCGTAGCTGTGTTGGCCTCAGGCGGCTTGGTGCTGCGATGAGTTGTTAGTAGTAGTAGTAGTAGTTTTAAGCTTGATTTGCATATTCAATTTAAGCTTTACTCGTTTTGATGTTTATTAATTCATTTATATAAGTACCTGATGTACGTTTTTTTGCTATGATTGTTTATTTAATTTCTGTTCGTTGCAGGTTTGATTTATTCTTTAATAGTAATTTCTGGTTGTTTTGAGTTTGAGTTATTGTAGGTGTCTATTTCTTCTGATCTTATGTTTAATATGACCTTTATTTTTCTTTAGAAAACGTCTTTTTCAAAAAGTTTTTTTTTAATTAATTTCTGTTCGTTTTGATTGCCAAAGTTTCAAGTTTATCAAAATTCCCTATTTCAAAATATTTTTTTATTCCAAAATAAACGAACAGTTTTGTTAAGAACTAATAAATTAGACTGAATATTGGGTAAATAATTATATTAATTGCTGAAGCTCACCAGCTCAAGAATCGTGAATAATTATATTAATTGCTGAAGCTCACCAGCTCAAGGAGAGAATGATAATTCTAAGTAAGAGAATTGGTTATTTAAGTAAAAGAATGTTACTTTTACAGTTGGGAAAACGGGCAGTAGCCATACTCTTGTTTGTAGTGAATACACCATTCATTAGAAGTACATAATCCCTACTCCCTGAAGACGACCGCGGTCTAAAAAACCAATCCATAATCCGATTCTCACTTGTATTTGAATTCTGTTCTCCCAATTATTTTAATACAAAATGTAAAGTAATTTTGCAGAATTTTGTAGCCAATTATGTGAGAGAATGATAATTCTAAGTAAGAGAATTGGTTATTTAAGTAAAAGAATGTTACTTTTACAGTTGGGAAAACGGGCAGTAGCCATACTCTTGTTTGTAGTGAATACACCATTCATTAGAAGTACATAATCCCTACTCCCTGAAGACGACCGCGGTCTAAAAAACCAATCCATAATCCGATTCTCACTTGTATTTGAATTCTGTTCTCCCAATTATTTTAATAAAAAATGTAAAGTAATTTTGCAGAATTTTGTAGCCAATTATGTGAGAGAATGATAATTCTAAGTAAGAGAATTGGTTATTTAAGTAAAAGAATGTTACTTTTACAGTTGGGAAAACGGGCAGTAGCCATACTCTTGTTTGTAGTGAATACACCATTCATTAGAAGTACATAATCCCTACTCCCTGAAGACGACCGCGGTCTAAAAAACCAATCCATAATCCGATTCTCACTTGTATTTGAATTCTGTTCTCCCAATTATTTTAATAAAAAATGTAAAGTAATTTTGCAGAATTTTGTAGCCAATTATGTGAGAGAATGATAATTCTAAGTAAGAGAATTGGTTATTTAAGTAAAAGAATGTTACTTTTACAGTTGGGAAAACGGGCAGTAGCCATACTCTTGTTTGTAGTGAAGACACCATTCATTAGAAGTACATAATCCCTACTCCCTGAAGACGACCGCGGTCTAAAAAACCAATCCATAATCCGATTCTCACTTGTATTTGAATTCTGTTCTCCCAATTATTTTAATAAAAAATGTAAAGTAATTTTGCAGAATTTTGTAGCCAATTATGTGAGAGAATGATAATTCTAAGTAAGAGAATTGGTTATTTAAGTAAAAGAATGTTACTTTTACAGTTGGGAAAACGGGCAGTAGCCATACTCTTGTTTGTAGTGAATACACCATTCATTAGAAGTACATAATCCCTACTCCCTGAAGACGACCGCGGTCTAAAAAACCAATCCATAATCCGATTCTCACTTGTATTTGAATTCTGTTCTCCCAATTATTTTAATAAAAAATGTAAAGTAATTTTGCAGAATTTTGTAGCCAATTATGTGAGAGAATGATAATTCTAAGTAAGAGAATTGGTTATTTAAGTAAAAGAATGTTACTTTTACAGTTGGGAAAACGGGCAGTAGCCATACTCTTGTTTGTAGTGAAGACACCATTCATTAGAAGTACATAATCCCTACTCCCTGAAGACGACCGCGGTCTAAAAAACCAATCCATAATCCGATTCTCACTTGTATTTGAATTCTGTTCTCCCAATTATTATAATAAAAAATGTAAAGTAATTTTGCAGAATTTTGTAGCCAATTATGTGAGAGAATGATAATTCTAAGTAAGAGAATTGGTTATTTAAGTAAAAGAATGTTACTTTTACAGTTGGGAAAACGGGCAGTAGCCATACTCTTGTTTGTAGTGAAGACACCATTCATTAGAAGTACATAATCCCTACTCCCTGAAGACAACCGCGGTCTAAAAAACCAATCCATAATCCGATTCTCACTTGTATTTGAATTCTGTTCTCCCAATTATTTTAATAAAAAATGTAAAGTAATTTTGCAGAATTCTGTAGCCAATTATGTGAGAGAATGATAATTCTAAGTAAGAGAATTGGTTATTTAAGTAAAAGAATGTTACTTTTACAGTTGGGAAAACGGGCAGCAGCCATACTCTTGTTTGTAGTGAAGACACCAATCATTAGAAGTACATAATCCCTACTCCCTGAAGACGACCGCGGTCTAAAAAACCAATCCATAATCCGATTCTCACTTGTATTTGAATTCTGTTCTCCCAATTATTATAATAAAAAATGTAAAGTAATTTTGCAGAATTTTGTAGCCAATTATGTGAGAGAATGATAATTCTAAGTAAGAGAATTGGTTATTTAAGTAAAAGAATGTTACTTTTACAGTTGGGAAAACGGGCAGCAGCCATACTCTTGTTTGTAGTGAAGACACCAATCATTAGAAGTACATAATCCCTACTCCCTGAAGACGACCGCGGTCTAAAAAACCAATCCATAATCCGATTCTCACTTGTATTTGAATTCTGTTCTCCCAATTATTATAATAAAAAATGTAAAGTAATTTTGCAGAATTTTGTAGCCAATTATGTGAGAGAATGATAATTCTAAGTAAGAGAATTGGTTATTTAAGTAAAAGAATGTTACTTTTACAGTTGGGAAAACGGGCAGCAGCCATACTCTTGTTTGTAGTGAAGACACCAATCATTAGAAGTACATAATCCCTACTCCCTGAAGACGACCGCGGTCTAAAAAACCAATCCATAATCCGATTCTCACTTGTATTTGAATTCTGTTCTCCCAATTATTATAATAAAAAATGTAAAGTAATTTTGCAGAATTTTGTAGCCAATTATGTGAGAGAATGATAATTCTAAGTAAGAGAATTGGTTATTTAAGTAAAAGAATGTTACTTTTACAGTTGGGAAAATGGGCAGCAGCCATACTCTTGTTTGTAGTGAAGACACCAATCATTAGAAGTACATAATCCCTACTCCCTGAAGACGACCGCGGTCTAAAAAACAATCCATAATCCGATTCTCACTTGTATTTGAATTCTGTTCTCCCAATTATTATAATAAAAAATGTAAAGTAATTTTGCAGAATTTTGTAGCCAATTATGTGAGAGAATGATAATTCTAAGTAAGAGAATTGGTTATTTAAGTAAAAGAATGTTACTTTTACAGTTGGGAAAAACGGGCAGCAGCCATACTCTTGTTTGTAGTGAAGACACCAATCATTAGAAGTACATAATCCCTACTCCCTGAAGACGACCGCGGTCTAAAAAAACCAATCCATAATCCGATTCTCACTTGTATTTGAATTCTGTTCTCCCAATTATTATAATAAAAAATGTAAAGTAATTTTGCAGAATTTTGTAGCCAATTATGTGAGAGAATGATAATTCTAAGTACGAGAATTGGTTATTTAAGTAAAAGAATGTTACTTTTACAGTTGGGAAAACGGGCAGCAGCCATACTCTTGTTTGTAGTGAAGACACCAATCATTAGAAGTACATAATCCCTACTCCCTGAAGACGACCGCGGTCTAAAAAACCAATCCATAATCCGATTCTCACTTGTATTTGAATTCTGTTCTCCCAATTATTACAATAAAAAATGTAAAGTAATTTTGCAGAATTTTGTAGCCAATTATGTGAGAGAATGATAATTCTAAGTAAGAGAATTGGTTATTTAAGTAAAAGAATGTTACTTTTACAGTTGGAAAACGGGCAGCAGCCATACTCTTGTTTGTAGTGAAGACACCAATCATTAGAAGTACATAATCCCTACTCCCTGAAGACGACCGCGGTCTAAAAAACCAATCCATAATCCGATTCTCACTTGTATTTGAATTCTGTTCTCCCAATTATTATAATAAAAAATGTAAAGTAATTTTGCAGAATTTTGTAGCCAATTATGTGAGAGAATGATAATTCTAAGTAAGAGAATTGGTTATTTAAGTAAAAGAATGTTACTTTTACAGTTGGGAAAACGGGCAGCAGCCATACTCTTGTTTGTAGTGAAGACACCAATCATTAGAAGTACATAATCCCTACTCCCTGAAGACGACCGCGGTCTAAAAAACCAATCCATAATCCGATTCTCACTTGTATTTGAATTCTGTTCTCCCAATTATTATAATAAAAAATGTAAAGTAATTTTGCAGAATTTTGTAGCCAATTATGTGAGAGAATGATAATTCTAAGTAAGAGAATTGGTTATTTAAGTAAAAGAATGTTACTTTTACAGTTGGGAAAACGGGCAGCAGCCATACTCTTGTTTGTAGTGAAGACACCAATCATTAGAAGTACATAATCCCTACTCCCTGAAGACGACCGCGGTCTAAAAACCAATCCATAATCCGATTCTCACTTGTATTTGAATTCTGTTCTCCCAATTATTATAATAAAAAATGTAAAGTAATTTTGCAGAATTTTGTAGCCAATTATGTGAGAGAATGATAATTCTAAGTAAGAGAATTGGTTATTTAAGTAAAAGAATGTTACTTTTACAGTTGGGAAAACGGGCAGCAGCCATACTCTTGTTTGTAGTGAAGACACCAATCATTAGAAGTACATAATCCCTACTCCCTGAAGACGACCGCGGTCTAAAAAACCAATCCATAATCCGATTCTCACTTGTATTTGAATTCTGTTCTCCCAATTATTATAATAAAAAATGTAAAGTAATTTTGCAGAATTTTGTAGCCAATTATGTGAGAGAATGATAATTCTAAGTAAGAGAATTGGTTATTTAAGTAAAAGAATGTTACTTTTACAGTTGGGAAAACGGGCAGCAGCCATACTCTTGTTTGTAGTGAAGACACCAATCATTAGAAGTACATAATCCCTACTCCCTGAAGACGACCGCGGTCTAAAAACCAATCCATAATCCGATTCTCACTTGTATTTGAATTCTGTTCTCCCAATTATTATAATAAAAAATGTAAAGTAATTTTGCAGAATTTTGTAGCCAATTATGTGAGAGAATGATAATTCTAAGTACGAGAATTGGTTATTTAAGTAAAAGAATGTTACTTTTACAGTTGGGAAAACGGGCAGTAGCCATACTCTTGTTTGTAGTGAATACACCATTCATTAGAAGTACATAATCCCTACTCCCTGAAGACGACCGCGGTCTAAAAAACCAATCCATAATCCGATTCTCACTTGTATTTGAATTCTGTTCTCCCAATTATTATAATAAAAAATGTAAAGTAATTTTGCAGAATTTTGTAGCCAATTATGTGAGAGAATGATAATTCTAAGTAAGAGAATTGGTTATTTAAGTAACTTTTACCGTTTGGGAAACGGGCAGTAGCCATACTCTTGTTTGTAGTGAAGACACCATTCATTAGAAGCACGTAACCCCAATTCCTTCGGAAAGAATATGAGAAAAACTTTCGGAAATTTTTTAAAATTAATTTTTGTTCGTTTTTTTATTGTAAAAAGTTTCAAGGTTAAAAAAATTCCTTATTTCAACATCAGATTTTTTTTCAACACCAAGCTTTCATCAAAGTATCAAAACTAGCACCAAAGTAACAATATCAAAGTATCAAAGTAAACAAAGGATCAAAGTTAACAAGGTATCAAAGTAAACAAAATATCAAAGTAACAATAAGCAACTTGCACAACTTACAGCCCTTGCACCGTAAATCGAAGTTACCACGTAAATCACCAAATCTAAGCATCAAAGTAAACAAAGTATCAAAGTAACAATAACTAAGTTCCGTAGCTCAGAGCAATTTCCCCAGGGCTGGGGGGGGGGTCAACCCTCGAAGCATAGTTATTTGGCCTTTGAACTATTTTGAACAAAATGGCTATCTCCAAATTTCGACCGGATGTCATTTGGGAAAGTGGGGCGTGGATTAGCTGGCCATTGATCACTTTTGACTCTTAAAAAAGAGCTAGAAGTTTCAATTTCCAATCAAATGAGCCCCCTCCAAAGTTGATACGACAACCCCTTCCAAAGAACCTTATATTCAAATAATGGGCAACTTACATAAGTTAATATCCCTGCCTTGGGGGCTAGGGAAGATTTCTCAACCCCTAAGTTATAGTAATTTTAATTTTGCACTATTTTGAACAAAATGGCTATTTAAGAATTTTGATCAGATGCATTTGGAGAAAAAAAGGTACATGGGGGGGCTGTTACCTTTAGATAACTTTTGATTCTTAAGAACTTACAACTTATATAAGATACAATTCTTGTCCCGGCTGCTATGGAGGATTTCTCAACCCCTAATTTATAGTAATTTGAATTTTGGACTATATTGAACAAAATGGCTTTCTCAAAATTTGTATCGGATGTATTTGGGGAAAAAATGTTTGGTGGGGTAAACACCCTCCGATCATTTTGATGACTCTTAAAAAGGTAACTAGAACTTTAAATTGCCAATCAAACGAACCATCTCTGAAGTTTATATGATCACCCCTTACATATAACCTTATATGCCCTCAGGGCATAGCTTACAACAGTTGCCCCCAGGCTCTGGGGGGATGTATTGACCCTGGAGTTTTGTTATTTGATCTTTAAACCATTTTGAACAAAATGGCTATCTCAAAATTTTGATTGGATGCATTTGGGGAAAAAGGGCCTCGGGGAGGCGAGCAAGCTCCCTCCGATCCCTTTTGCCTCTTCAGAAAGTCACTATAAATTATGATTTTCAATCGAATAAGCCCTCTCTGAAGTTTATACGACCATTCCTTCCATAAAACCTTCCATAAATATGCCCCAAGGACACATTTTACAACACTTGTCCCCGGATTCTGGGGGGGGGGGGCTGTTTTATCCCTGGAGTTTTGTTATATTATTTTCGGTCTATTTTGAACAAAATGGCTATATTCAAAATTCTATTGGGCGCTTTTGGGGAAAAGAAGGTTGAGAGGGAGGGGGCTAGTCACCATCAGATCACTTCTGACTCTTAAAAGGTGAATTAGTACTTTCAATTTCTAATCAATTTAGTCCCCTCCAAAGTTTATACGACCACCTCTTCCATAAGAGCCTTATATGCCCCCGCGGTAAAAATTACAACTCTTCCTCTGGCTCTTGAGGGGGGAGGGGTTATTTTGACAACGAAGTTTTTGTTATCTTATCGTTGGACTATTTCAAACAAACTGGTCTTTTGTCAGGGGGGGGGGTAGATGCCCTCCGTTAACATTTGACTTATAAAAAGTTAAATAGAACTTTCAATTTCCAATCAAATGAGCCACCTTCGAAGTTTATACAATGACCCCTTGCATAAGAACCTTATACGCCTCCGGGGCATAACTTAAAATACTTGCCCCCGGGCTCTGGGGGGTTGGGTCGACCCTGAAGTTTTTTTATCTGATGTTTGAACTATTTTTATAAAATAGATGTCTCAAACTTTGTATTAATGGATTTGGGGAAAAAGTGCTAGAGTGGGGGCTAGTTGGGCTCGGATCTCTTTTGACTGTTAAAATGTGAACTAGAGCTTCCAATTTCTAATCAAATGAGCGACCTCCGAAGGTTATACGACCACTCCTTTCATAAAAACCGTATTCGCCTCCGGGGCATAACTTAAAACACTTGCCCTGAGGATCTGGGGGAGGGGTGTCGACTCCGGAATTTTTGTTATCTGATGCTTGAACTATTTAAAAAAAAATAATAGATACCTCAAAATTTGTAGAAACTATATATATGCCCCCATATGCCCCCAGAGCACAAATTACAACGCCTGCCCATCGGGCCCTTGGGGGTTGCGTCAACACCGGAGTTTTTCTTATCTGACCTTTCAACTATTTTTAACAAAATGACTATCTTAAAATTTTTATCAGATGGGTTTTGGGGGAAGGTCGTGGAGGGGCCAGTTGCCCTCAAATCTCTTTTGATTCTTAAAAACTGAAGTAAAACTTTCTGTTTCCAATCAAATTAGCCCTCTTTGAAGTTTATACGAGCATCCCTTTCATAAGAACCATATATTTCCCATGGACATAACTTACATCCCCTGCCCCTGAGCCCGGGGGTTGTGTCGACACCGAAATTTTTGTTATCTGATCTTTGAACTATTTTAAGAAAATGGCTATCTTAAAATTTGTATCGGATGGGTTTGAAGAAAAAGGAGCGTGGGGGGTTGCCGTAACTAGTTGCCCTCCGATGTCTTTTGACTCCTAAAAATGAACTATACTTACAACGACCAGGCCCTGGGGGTTGTGTCGACCCGGAGTTTTCTTTATATAATCTTGGAACCATTTTTAACAAAATAGCTCTCTCAAATTTTTATCGGATGATTTTGGGGTAAATAAAGGCATGGGGGGGGGACTAGTTGCCATTGGATCTCTTTTGAATATTAAAAAATGAACTAGAACTTTCAATTTCCAATCAAATGAGCCCTCTCTGAAGTATATACAAGCATCCTTTCCATAAGAACCATATGTGCCCCCAGGGCATAACTTACTAAGCCTGCCCCTGGGCCCTGGGGGGTTTTGTCAGCACCAAAGTTTTCGTTATATAATCTTTGAACTTTTTTTTAGAAAAACGGCTTTTTCAAAGTTCTTATCAGATGGGTTTGAGGAAAATAGGGCGTGGAGGGTGGGGGGTAGTTGCCCTCTGATCTCTTTTGACTCTTAAAAAATGACCTAGATCTTTCAGTTTCCAATCATATGAGCCCCCTTCGGAATTTATACGAGCATCCCTTTCATAAGAACCAAATATACCCCCAGAGCATAAATTACAACGCCTTCCCCGGGGCCCTAGGGGTTTGCGTCGATACAAGGGTTTTACTTATCTGACCTTTGAACTATTTCTAACAAAATGGCCATCTTTAAGTCTTTTTCAGTTGGGTTTGGGGAAAAAGGGCGAAGGGGGGGGAGGGGGGGGGGGGGCTAGTTGCCTTCGGATCTCTTTTGATTCTTAAAAAGGAAACTAAAACTTACAGTTTCCAAACAAATGAGTCCTCTCTGAGGTTTATAGAAGCGTCCCTTTCATAAGAACCATATATATCCCCAGAGCATAACTTACAAAGCCTGCCACCGGGCCCTGGGGGGTTGTGTGAACACCTGAGTTTTTGCTATATGACCTTTGAACAATTTTTAACAAAATGGCTATCTCAAAATTTTTACCAGATGTATTTAAGATAAAGGGGTGTGTGGGGGGGGGGCTAGGTGCCCTCCAATCTCTTTTAACTCTTAAAAACTGAACTAGAACTTTCAATTTTCAATCAAATGAGCCCTGTCTGAAGTTTATAAAAGCATCCTTTGCATAAGAACCATATATGCCCCCAGCGCATAATTTACAACACCTGCCCCCGGGCCCTGGGAGGCTCTGTCAAATCAAAAGTTTTTGTTATATGTTCTTTGAACTATTTCTAAGAAATGGCTATCACAAAGTTCTTAACGGATGGGTTGAGGAAAAACGGGTGCGGAGAGAGGGTCTACTTACCCTCCGATCTCTTTTGACTTTTAAAAAGTGAACTATAACTTTCAATTTCTAATCAAAAGACCCCTCTCTGAAGTTTATGTGACCATCCCTTCCATAAGAACCATATTTGCCTCCAGGGCATAGCTTACAAAGCCTGTCCCCGGGCCCTGGGGGGTAGTGTCTACCCCAGAGTTTTCGCTATGTGATCTTTGAACTATTTAAAAAATGGCTATCTCAAAGTTCTTATCGGATGGGTTTGAGGAAAAAAGGAAGTGGAGGGGGGCCTCAGGGGTAAAAAGACCCTGGGGGCAGTGTCGACACCGGAGTTTTTGTTACATAATGTTTGAACTATTTTTAACAAAATGGCTATCTCAACATTTTTATCGGATGCATTTCGGAAAAAAAGGGCGAGGGGGGGGGGGGGGTTATTTGCCCTCCAAACCCTTTTGACTCTTCAAAAGGTTACTAGAACTTCCGATTTTCCAATCGAATGAACCCCTTCCGAAGTCTATGCGACGATCCTTCCATATGAAGAGCCTCTGAAAAAAAAAACATTGGAGCCGTATGGCCTTTACTATAGGCAACGCTATGGCGTTGACTCTGATATGCAAAATGCAACTAATTCACCAATTACTTAGACAATAGTAGACTTGAAAAGCTTCACCTCCATAAAAGAAATAAGCCCGTTCAATCCAATCCCTTTTTGAGCATCATACACCTATGCCTATAAATTTGTAATTGTCTCATGATTGTTTAGAATATAGATTGATGGGTATTTTTATGTATTTTTAGTTTCTCACTCGTGAGCTCTGTATCCCTCTTGATTTGTAATTTGCGTTACATTTTGGTATTTTTTTGAGGTGCTTGCGCATTGAATTTTCCAAACCAGCACATTTTCAAAGTGTTTCGTTTGGTAATTCATGCAAACTATCAGTTTTGAAAGTGTTTTGTGCGTTTTGGCTCAAGTTACTTTTCTTTTAGTACATTTTCGCTAATATGGCTGCACTATACTGTACCATACATTTGGTAGCACTGGAGTAAATGCAGCTATTAGGCTTATTTTTATATTGGTGCAATTTTTTCAGACGCTAAGGCTTTCACACCATACGTTCACAGACAAGCGAAACAGCCACCATCCTGTCCAAGTCTTTCTTACTTACCTTCATCTTGCAAGCCTGCATCGCAATGTTCTGTCTGGTACAAAGAGCTAAAGACAAATAGCAAATGTGGGAATTATTATGATTGGAAGCTGTGTTGTCCGGATGTCAAGGAAAGCTATGGTAAGAAGTATATTAATTACTTTCTTTTAATAGCCTATTGACGAATCAAGTAAATCTAACAGAGTAGGAATAATTTGCAAAAACCCTGCATTTTGGTCCTATCTTTATGCAGATTAAATAAAAAAAAACAACAAGTTTTTCAACGGAAACTGGGGAGCAATATTAACTTAAAACGAACAGAAATGAATGCATATATGAGGGGGTTCGCTCCCTCCTCAATACCTCGCTCTTTACGCTAAATTTCGAATTTTGTCCCAATTCTTTAAAAATGACTCCTGGTTCACAAACGTCATTTACTTATAAACGTCATTTACTTAATAAAAAGCTCATTTAAAAGTTCTAAAAAGAACTTTAGCTTACAGAGCGAGGTATTGATGAGGGGGCGACCCCCCTCATATACGTAATAGTTTCTGTTCGTTTTAAGCTTTAGTATTGCTCCTTATTTTCAGTTGAAAAAACTTTTTTTTTATATAATTTTGATCGTTTTTTAAATAATGCTGGAAAATCCAGCTCTCCCTCCACGGAAAATTCCCTTCCCCCCTGAAAAATACTTCCATAGGAAGGTAATCCAAAGTAGCCCCCCTCCACCAGAAAAGTCCTTCCCTGAAAACGTCTGTATATACCCAATAACCAATTGTTGATAGAAGAGCATCGCCAAGTGCTGAAAACCATGTTGTGACCAAGATGGGCCCAGGATCGCACAAAGCCTCCATTCACGGAGGTCCCAGGGATTTCTTGCTGCCCGGTTCTAAGTCAGCTTAAGCACTTCGGTGTAGACTTGAGAAGATATGTGATCCCCGTCTTGCACTGGTATCCGGGATCATTGCTTTTCCTGAGGCGAAAATAATTTCAATGATTTAAAGAACATGAAAATTGGAACTTGGAATGTTACGACGTTAAAAAATGACTATCGTATCGACGTTTTGACTGACGAATTCAGACGATTTGAACTGGATTTACTAGGAGTTTCAGAAACTCATATCCCAGGGGGTAGGAAGCATGAAGTTAGGTGATATAGAATTGTTTACTCAGGAAGGAAGGATGGGGTACATAGACAGGGAGTAGGGCTCATGATGAATCAGGAAGCTGCTAAAAAAATCAGGGTGGGAGGGGGGCTAACTACCCTCCCATATTTTTGGTCACTTAAAAAGGGAACTAGAATTTTTGATATACGATCAAGTGAGCTTTCTCCCAATCTTCTACGATCACTGATTCGATACAATCATCCCATGAAAAACAAAAAATAAATACATACGCATCCGTGATCTTTCTTCTGGCAAAAAATGCAAAATTCCATATTTTTGTAGATAGGAGCTTGAAAGCCTTATTTTGTAGATAGGAGCATGAAACTCTACAGTAGGATTCTCTAGTATGCTGAATCAGATGGTTTTATTTTCATTGACATCACTTTATGTTTTGAGGGTGTTTCCCCCCTTTTTCCAATTTTCTCAGGCACGTAACTTTTGATGGGTCCAATAAAATTTGATGAATTTTACATATATTGAATAAGCATCAAAATTAAATTCTTTTGATGTATCTATTGTTATCAAGACTCAGTTTCTTACTATTTCGGTTACTATTGAGCCGCATCGCTCCTTACGTTCGTTACCAAGAACTGTTTGATTCCTCATCAGCAAATCAAAACCAACACAATCTCGTTGATTTGGTAAAGAAATATGACCCTATCTTGGAGAATGGACTGTGTTTGAAATTTTGGAGAGGGATCATTTTATCGTAAAGTAAAAATTCTAATTTACAAGTAAAGGGTCGAAACCTATTTTTGTGTGGAATCATATGGCATCATATTAAAATTCTGATTTAGCCATTTTAATTACATCCTATTGATAGATAGGATCTTGAAGATGCAGCTAGATGGCATAATTGTATAATATTGCCAGTTAAGTTAAGCATAAGTTAACTTGTTAAGTTAAGTATAAGTTGGACTTGTCCCAGTTAAGTTAAAGTTAAGTATAATATTGTACTGGCATATTAATAAATTTAGAGGGAATCGGTGATCTGGACTTGTCCCAGTAAAGTTAGGAACAGGGACACAATTAGTGATAAGGAAAGAGTTTATGAGAGATGTCCCAAAATAATGAGAATGTACTGCGATTTAAGAGACGGTAATTAAAACCCTTTATAAAAAGGTGACAAGAGTGAGTGGGGTAATTATAGAGGCATTAGCCTGGTCTCTATAGGTAGCAGATTACTTAGTATGATGATACTTTTTAGACTGAGAGATACTTTTGACAAAATTTGAAGAGAAGAACTGTGCGGTTTTAGGAAGCGTAGAGGATATTTCAACCAATTTTTCACTCTTAGGTGAATAAGTGAAAGTTCCCTGAGTCATCAAACACCTTCAGTCCTCAGTTTTATAGATTATGAGCAAGCGTTTGATCCAGCTGATAGAAAAGCTTTAACGACGGTCTTATCCTGTATGGTATACCAGACAAATACATTATGTACGAGAATAACACTGCCGTGGTTAAGGTAGGAAATGAGGTTAGTAGCTGGCTTCATATTAATTCAGGAGTTGAGCAGGGCTGTTATCTATTCCCATTTACACGGATTGTTATGATGAGCTTGGTCTTAACGAGCTCAGGAAAGACAATGGGAGAACACTGAATCAAATGGGGAACTAAAAGTTTCATGGACTTGAATTACGCTGATGATTGAAGCATCCTAGATTAAAGTGTGAATAAAATGAATGCGCTTTTAGAGTTTTTTTTGCGAGTTCAGGGTGCTGGAACGGCATTGAAAATTAACGGTTAGAAGACTATGTCACAAAGGCTAGGAATAAAGGAAGATGAAATAGTAATGTTGGGTAACGAAAGGATCGATCAAGTTGACAGCTTCATTTACCTTGGTAGCATTACTAGTATTGTTACAAACTAGGATTGTTTTGGGTACCCGACGGACTGACCGTATTCCGAACAGTAGGCTTTACAAAAGTATGGTGTGAGAGAAGGTTTGAGATGGCTAGGGCACGTTATAAGGATGAAGGATGACAGATTGCCAAAAATTATCTTTTCTCGCCATCCGTCTAGGGCTAAACGGAAAGCAGCTTGTCCTCGATTGGGGTGGGAAGATGTCGTAAAGAAATATTTAAGGGAAATGAGAACTTTTTGGGAGGATCTAAAGAGGAAGGCTTTGAATAGATTGAGATTTCGGAGAAGCGTTCGTAGACATGTTGGCCTCAGGCGGCTTGTTTTCTTCGGTGAGATGTTACTAGCAGTAGTAGTAGTAGTAGTAGTAGATAGATTCACAAACTTTGCCGTCAGAATTGACAAATTACGTGCAGTCCCCTTGATAAAGGTTTTTGATTATGCTAAATAGCTCGTATTACACAGAGACGCCAAATATGTATAATAGAAAAGTGGACATGTTTAAATCATAGTCAAACGAAAATTTCACTTAAGGCATAGTCGATAAAATAGCAGTCCGTAACACTTATTCATTTTCTCCTTGGCCTCATCATATAGAACGGAAGGGCGTAGAGACTTGGGAGAGGACGCATTAGGCTCTAATATGACGCATTAGGCTGTAGTGCGGCTTTTAGGATCTTAATCAGACCGGAGGGCAATCTCCTACCCCTTAACCACTCAATTTGCCGGTATGCATCCCTAGAGCCCCGAATCAGACAAAAATTTTGCAATAGTTACCTTAATCAGAACCATTAAGAGATCCAAGAAATTTTCTTTGAGTTTTACAAAATACGGGCTTACCCTTGTGTGGTATTAATTTAAAAAAATCTTTCCAAAAAATAAAATATTTATTTTTTATAAATGTTATAAAATATAAATGTTTTTACTTTTATAACTCTAATAAATCAAATAATATTAGCAATTTGATTACTAAATATCAGTATATGTATATTAAACTGACAATGCATACTCATTTGTATTTTTCAGTAAAGCGCAAATTTTGTTCTTGCCTTGGGAAGGCATATGGGTTTTGCGCCCAACTTAAGTTAATTTCTGCTCGTTTTGAGTTTGACTCGGTTATTTATTGTAATTTCTGTTCGTTTTGGGTTTCATTTATTTATCGATGCTGATTTGTGGTAGTTTCACGCTTGGTAGATTATTTGATTTTATTTTTGCTCATTTTCTGTTTAATGGAGTTCTTTACTTTTTTTGAAAACTTATTTTGTGGAAAAAGTTTTTTAATTAATTTCTCTTCGTTTTATATTTACATAGTCTTTTCAGGGAAAAAGAAAATAATACTTTAAATCTTTTCGGTTTTTTTAAGACTTTATAGTTTGACCTGCTATTTGCAGGCTGTAGAAAAAGTTTCAGCAATTTTTAACAACATACACCCTTTTAAAAATCTGGACACAAATAGTACTGTTTAATTTAGTTCCATAACTCCTCTAGTTGACCTGAAATGGAAAACTTGATACCATTCGCAAAAAAATCTGTTTACTTTCTTTGATAACTTGGACACACTTACGCTATTTTGATTTGGTTAAATTTTAAGAGCAGAAGTAGCCCCGAAAGTTTGAACATTATACCCTCAGTCGCTCTTGGGATACTGCTGAGATGCCTTAGTGCGAATTAGCATTAACACAGTGCATTTTGATTTAATCTTAAGGCAACATTTAGTTTTTAAACATAATGGCCAAATGGGACTGTGGGCGTGGGAGGGTAGGAGTGGGAGGGGGATTAGTTGCTCTCCAATCACTTTAGACTATCAAAAAGGACATCAGCCCTTTCTATTTTCAATCGAATGAGCCCTTTTCGAAGTTCCCACGACAAGTCCTTCAATACGAAGTGCCCTGGTCTAAAAAACAGCAACAACAAAAATAATACATTATACCCACATCGATCTTTACTATAAAAATGTCAAGCCTTCCAATCACTTTCGACTATTAAAAAGGGCACTATGCCTTTTGAATTCCAATCGATAGATCCCTTTTTGAAATGACAACGCTTTCTATAAACATCTGTTATGCCCCCAGGGCATAAATTGCAACCCTTACCCTAAGGTCTGTTAGGGTGGTTGTCATCCTCAAAGACCGAATTCCCAGAACTTTAAACTACGTTAAACAAAATGGCTATCTCAAAATTTTGATTGGATGTGTTTGGGGAAATGGTGGGCGTGAGAGGGGCGGTAGTCGCTCTCCAATCACTCTCAACTATTAAAAATGGCCCTAGTCCTTTCAATTTCCAATCAAATGAGTCTTTTTGAAGTTTCTACGACAAAACTTTCAATAAAAATCTTATAAGCCCCCAGGGCATAACTTACAACCCTTGCCCTGAGTGCTGGGGGGATGTCATTCTCAAAGACCTAGTTTCCAGAATTTTCTACTACATTGAACAAAACGGCTATCTGAAAATTTTAATTGGATGTGTTTGGAGGAAGGGTGGGCGTGAGAGGGGGTTAGTTGCCCTCCAATCAATTTTGACTATAACAAAAGGCACTAGTCCTCTCAATTTTCAATTGAATGAGCCCCTTCTGAAGTTTTACGACAGCTCTATCTGAAAAAACCTTATATGCCCCCAGGGGAGAACTTACAACCTTTGCCCTTTGGGCTCTGGGGGTTTGTCTTCCTTAAATACATAATTTCCAGAACTTTGGCTCTATGAACAAAATGGCTATCTCTAAACATTGATTGAATGTTTTTGGGGAAATGGTGGATGTAAGAGGGGATTAATTACTCTCCACTCACTTTCGACTATTAAAGCTTTCTATATTAACTTTATATGCCCCCAGGGCATAACTTACAACCCTTGCACTGAGGGCTCTGAGGGGGTTATCATCCTAAAAGACCTAATTTCAAGAACTTTCAACTTGTTGAACAAAATGGACATCTCAAAATTTTGATTGGATGTGTTTGGGAAAATGGTGGGCCTGAGAGGGGCGTTATTCACTCTCGAATCACTTTCAACTATTAAAAAAAACACTAGCCCTTTCAATTCCCAATTGAATTTTCTACGCTTTCAATAAAAACCTTATATGCCCTTAGGGCATAACTTACACCCCTTTCCCTGAGGGCTGTGGGGGGGGGGGGGGGTTGTCATCCTTAAAGACCTAATTTCCAAAACTTTCAACTACGTTTAATAAAATGGCTATCTAAAATATTGATTGTATGTGTTTGGGAAAAACATAGGCGTAAGAAGGGGGTTAGTTGCCCTCAAATCACTTTCGACTATTAAAAGCCCTTTGAATTTCCAATCGAATGAGCCCTTTTTTATTTTTATACGACAAAGATTTCAATAAAAACCTTATATGCCCCCAGGGCAGAACTTATAACCCTTGCCCCGAAGACTGTGGGGGGAGTTTCCTGCTCAAAGATATAATTTCCCGAACTGTGAACTGCGTGGAACAAAATGGCTATTTCAAAATCTCTATTGGATGTGTTTGGGGACATGGTGGGCATGGAAGGGGTGTTAGTTGCCTTCCAGTCACATTTGACTATTAAAAAAGGCAATAGCCATTTCAATATCCAATCGAATGAGTCCTTTTTGAAGTTTCTACGACAATGCGTTCTATACAAAACCTTATATGCCCCCTGGGCGCAATTTACAACCCTTGCCCTGAGAGCTGGGGGGGGGGGGTTGTCATCCTCAAAGACCTAATTTCAAGAACTTAAAACTACGTTGAATAAAATGGTTATCTCAAAGTTTTGATTAGATGTGTTTGGGGAAAAGGTGGGCGTGAGAGGCGGGTTAGGTGCCCTCTCATCACTTTCGACTATTAAAAAAGGAACTATCCCTTTGAATTTCCTATCGAATGAGCCTTTTTTGAAGTTTCTACGAAAACGTCTTCTGTAAAAAACCTTATATCCCCCAGGGCATAAATTACAACCTTTGCCCTAAGGGCTGTGGGGGACTGTCCTCCTCAAAAACATAATTTCTATCTGGAAATCAACTACGGTGAACAAAATGGCTATATCAAAATTTTGATTGGATGTCTTTGGCGGAATGATGGATGGGGGGGGGGGTCAGTTGCCCTCCAATCACTTTCGACTATTAAAAAGGGCACTAACCCTTTGAATTTCCAATCGAATGAGCCTTTTTTGAAGTTTCTGCGACAACGCTTTCTATAAAAACCTTATTGTCAGTCACAATCACTTTGGACACATGCCACTCCTATTTCCAATTGAATGAGCCCTTTTCGATGTATCTACGACAACTTCTTCGATACGAAGTGCCCTGCTCTAAGGGAAAAAATAAATAAATGAAACATTTTGCCAACGTTGTTCTTAAATACCCCCAGGGCATAACTTAAAACCCTTACTCTGATGGTTGTTGGGGAGTGTTCTCCTCAAAAACATATTTTTTACCTGGAAATCAACTACAATGAAAAAAATGGCTATCTAATAATTTTGATTGGATGTGTTCTTGGGAATGATGGATAGGGGGGGGGGGCTAGTTGCCCTCCAATCACTTGCGACTATTAAAAAGGGCACTAGACACCCTAATTTCGAATCGAATGAGCCCTTTTCGAAGTTTCTACGACCACTCCTTCAATACAAAGAGCCCTGGTATAAAAAACAAAATAATAATACATTGTGCCAATATCGTTCTTTACTTAGACAGCGCGATCGCGTTGCCTATGATTTATACAACAACTTTCTATATAAACTTTATATGCCCCCAGGGCATAACTTACAACCCTTGAACTGAGGGCTCTGAGGGGGTTATCATCCTAAAAGACTTAATTTCCAGAACTTTCAACTACGTTGAACAAAATGGATGTCTCAAAATTTTGATTGGATGTGTTTGGGAAAATGGTGGGCGTGAGAGGAGCGTTAGTTGCTATCCAATCACTTTTAACTATTAAAAAATGCACTAGCCCTTTCAATTTTCAATAGAATGAGCCATTTTGAAGTTCCTGCTTTAAATAAAAACTTTATATACCCCAGGGCATAACTAATAACATTTGCACTGAGGGCTCTGAGGGGGTTATAATCCTAAAAGACCCAATTTCCAGAACTTTCAACTACGTTGAACAAAATGGATGTCTCAAAATTTTGATTGGATGTGTTTGGGAAAATGGTGGGCGTGAGAGGGGAGTTAGTCGCTATCCAATCACTTTCAGCTATTAAAAAAGGCACTAGTCCTTTCAATTTCCAATTGAATGAGGCCTTTTGAAGTTTATACGACAACGCTTTCAATAAAAAAATTATAAGCCCCCATGGCATAACTTACAACCCTTGCCCTGAGGGCAGTGGGGGGAGGGGTTGTCATCCTTAAAGACCTAATTTCCAAAACCTTCAACTACGTTGAATAAAATGGCTATCTAAAAATTTTGATTGGATTTTTTTGGGGAAAAGGTGGGCGCGAGAGGGGGGTTAGTTGTCCCCAAATCACTTTCGACTAATTAAAAGGGTTCTAGCCCTTTGAATTTTAAGTCGAATGAGCCCTTTTTCAAGTTTCTACGACAAAGAATTCAATAAAAACCTTATATGCCCCCAGGGCATAACTTATAACCCTTGCCCTGAAGACTCTGGGGGGAGTGTCCTGCTCAAAGGTATAATTTCCCGAACTTTGAACGCCGTGGGACAAATTGGCTATCTTAAAATTTTTATTGGGAAATGGTGGGCGTGGAAGGGGTGTTAGTTGCCTTCCAATCACTTTCGACTATTAAAAAGGGCACTAGCCATTTTAATTTCCAATCAAATGAGCCCTTTTTGAAGTTTTTACGACAACGCGTTCTATAAAAACCTTATATACCCCCAGGACATAACTTACAACCCTTGCCCCGAGGGTTGTGGGGGATTGTCTTCCACAAAAACATATTTTCTATCTGGAAATCAACTACACTGAACAAAATGCCTATCTCAAAATTTGACTGGATGTCTTTGGGGGAATGATGGGTGGGGGGGCTAGTTGCCCTGCAATCGATTTCGACTATTAAAAAGGGCACTAACCCTTTGAATTTCCAATCGAATGAACCTTTTTTGAAGTTTCTACGACAACGCTTTCTATAAAAACCTTACATGCCCCCAGGGCATAACTCACAACCCTTGCCGTGAAGGGTGTGGGGGAGTGTCCTCCTCAAAAACATAATTTCTATTTGGAAATCAACCACGCTGAACAAAATGGCTATCTCAAAATTTTGATTGGATGTGTTTTGGGAAATTGTGGGCGTGGAAGGGGTGTTAGTTGCCTTCCAGTCACTTTCGACTATTGAAAAGAGCACAAGTTACTCCAATTTCCAATTGAATGAGCCCTTTTCAAAGTTTCTACGACAACTTCTTCGAAACGGAGTGCCCTGCTCTAAAGGAAAAAAAATAATAAATAATACATTGTGCCAACATCGTTCTTATATGCCCTCAGGGCATAACTTAAAACCCTTGCCCTGAGGTTTGTGGGGGAATGTCCTCCTCAAAAACATATTTTCTATCTGGAAATCAACTATGCTGAACAAAATGGCTATCTCAAAATTTTGATTACATGGGTTTGGGGGAAGGATCGGCGGGGGGGGGGGGTGCTAGTTGCCCTCCAATCCCTTTCGACTATTGTAAAGAGCACTAGCCACTCCAATTTCCAATCGAATGAGCCGTTTTCGAAGTTTCTACGACAACTCCTTCGATACTAAGTGTCCGTGTATGAAAAAAAAAAAAAATAATACATTGTGCCAACATCGTTCTTTACTTAGTCAGCGCTATTGCGCTACCTATGCTACATCACTTTCCAAAATTGCACCTTTTATACGATTATTCCGTATCGTCTCACATGATTGAATCCCTTGATTGGTGCGTAAGGTACGAATAAGGTCAACAGATGCGTAAAAATTGTCGAAGTACAGTGCAAAATTCATTCCCCGTGGCACATTGTCGATCAGTCGAAGGACAACGTCAGCACACAGCCCCAAAGGACTCGCCGGAACTGAGGCTTTTCCTGCGTAGGTTTCTAGGTCATAAGCAATCCCACTCACGCCCGCTCTCGTAAACCCTTTTACACCCCACGAATAAGGCTTGTCTTTCAAGTAATGTTTGAAACTTAGCCGACGCTTGAAGAGAATGATCTGTTCGTCTACACTTTGTCTCTCCTCAGGCAGATGATTTTTATATTTTATCTGAGCTTGTCATACATTAGTCTGATTTTGTGCTGCTTATTATGACCAGTTTGATCAGATGACACTGCTAAGCTATCGTCATTGATATGAAATAACTGCCGAATCAGCAAAAATCTGTCACGGCTCCTAGCCTCTGCGATTTGAGTGAATCGAAAAGGGTGCTCCCAGTACATCCTCATAGCTGGTAGCTTTACAATACTCATGAGCATCTGTACTCCAAGGAACCGGTTCATCTCATGCTGGGTCAGCTTAAGGGCAATCCTAGAATTTGTTTTCCTCGTTGCATGCAGATTGGTTTGGTCAACTAATCCAGCTGCCATACTATCCGTGATGAAAGTTCTGAATAAATCAATGGGTAAGTGAATTTCTGTTGCTTTCTGGAGGGAAGCTTTCCAGAAAATATCACGGGGCTCACTCTCTTTTCTTAGCCACTTGTATTCTTTTATGACATTTTGATTTTTCTCTTGATGCAGTGGGGATGGTTTAAGAAAAAATAGGTGACGAGCTTGGCGGTTGAGCTTCAGTAGCAGGAAATATAGTGGCTTCTCAAACATCAAATTGGTCATCTGCACCCGTAAAAATTTTGAAACAATTCAACATGCTGAGAGGTAAGTCTTCTGTAGGATCGTCAACCGGCTGAACAGGCTGTAGGGGGGCGTATCTGAAGCTGCCACTAGGGGTTGGATTCCATAATGGATCCGACTTGTCGTCATCACTTCATCATCTGACAGGATTTCCATCTCAGATTCGCTGTCTGGTAGCAGAACCATCTCTGCAACTCACTGTTCGGTGAGATTCTCTCTTACACGTTCACTCCTCTCCTTGAAAGCATTTTCTTCCTATTTTCTTGGTTCGGAGTTTTCGCCGGAATAAGAGAGGCTCGTTGTTCCTGGAAGAGAAAATTGTGATCGGACGAAAGGCGCACTGGTGCTTCTGCTTCGTCAAATTAGAACAATCAGAATGAAGTGCTTCACGAATAAGAAAAAGTGAAGTAAGAGAAAGAATCTAGAGCACAATAAACCAGTAAAAACAAAATAGCATAACAGAGGCATCTTCAAAAACTACCCGTCTTTAAACCTAAGGTTACCAAATGGTAACCGTAAGAAAACACAGAAATGGGGGCTGAAGATAAAATAAATAGGATTCTTACAAATATAAGCTAAAAGTAAAGACTTTAAGGAACGAAGCAAGATAATAAAAACTAGAAAAACTCACCTGCATCGTTTTCATCATTTCTGTCAAAATCATTCGCATTTTAGGCAAGGCAAAAAACTACTGTTTTAACAGATCAGCTGACGACTTACGGATCCATCTAAGAGAGTAAAAAGTATCGCAAGGCGGAGGGCTAAACTTGTGCTATCTGACGGTCTTAAGTTCAAAAGCGGTATCTGAACTACAAGAGACACAAGGTACGTGGAAGGAACGGTTACCCTATGGTTATCTACGGAATGAAATGGTGGAATAAATATCAGTATATGCATACTAAACTGTCCATGCACATTCATTTGTTTTTTCAGTAAAGTGCAAATTAAGTTCTAGTGTTGAAAAGGCATGGGGGTCGTCAGCACTACTCATGTTAAATTCTGCTTGTTTTGAGTTCGACATGTTTAATAATTTTAATTTATATTCGTTTGGGGTTTCATTTATTTATTGATAGTGATTTATGGCAGTTTTACGCTTGGTAGAGTACTCGATTTTATTTCTGCTAATTTTTGGTTTAATGGAACTCTTTACTGTTTTTGAAAAACTTATTTTGTGTTAAAAGTTTGTTAAAATAATTTCTGTATTGACCTAGTCTTTCTTATGAATTTTCTTTTTACATCTTTTCGTTTTTTTTTCATGGGTAGTGCATTAGTGCTGCCTCTGATATAGAAATTTTGGGATGGCCACTTTTTTCAAAACAGTCCAAATATCATATAACAAGGCATTTGGGGTAGAAAAAAAAATCCCAAGCCTGGGTGCAAGGGCTATAAGCTATACCCCAGGAGCATAAGAGGTTTTCATGGAAGGGTTTGTCGTATAAACTTTAGAGGAAGCTCATTTTCATTGGAAATTGAAACTTATGGATCCCTTTTAAGTGTCAAAAGTAATGCAAGGCAACTAGCCCCCTCCCAAATACCCTCTTTTCTCCAAACATCTGATTGAAATTGTGAGATAGCCATTTGGTTCAAAATAGTCCATGTTTTTCAATGAAAACATCTTATTTTCAATGATTTCTTCTTCTTCAGTGATTTCATTTCTGTCCTATTTGCAAATGTTGAGACCGTATTCGTATCCATTTTAAATGTTTCAAAAATAAATACATTTTGAATGTTTTCACTTTATTAACTTTAGTAAATCAAAAATTATTAAGACTTTAAGGAATAAGTATCATCGTAAATATATATATATATATATATATATATATATATATATATATATATATATATATATATATATATATATATATATATATATATATATATATATATTATATATATATATATATATATATATTATATATATATATATATATATATATATATATATATATATATAATACCGAGAGTCCGGCGGCTTCACCGCTGGGCCCCGGCATTCAGCCCGTGACAGGCTTCTATATATAGATTCTCACTGTCCCTTTTCTTCTAAACGCAGACAATTTGAGCCTTTTCTTTATGTCATGACCTCCAAATGGACCTTAAATTAGAAGTGGTGCCTTTGTAAAATTACATTTTTTTTTTTTTATTGGACCTTTAACTTTTGCCTCGGGTTGACTTTTGTCATTATGAACGATTTATCCAGTCCATATTTTTGATTTCCAAAGTTATGATAGGCATTGATGACCTTATCCATGTCAAAATCCCAAACCCAATCATCATAGCTATCATTTTAATTTTGACACGTTTTAATTCTCGCTGTCCAGGTTGATTTTCATTGACACACTGCTCTTCATTTTCATTTTTGACTCCCTCACTTGTTCGATGTCGTATGTCTTCTAACCGCGTGTGTCATTGCCCTTCAGTTTCATTTTTAACACGCTTTAATTGTCGTTTTCGCATATCTTCTAACCACCCGTGTCTTTGGTCTTCATTTTCATTTTTGATACGTTTTTCGATTATGATTACTTCACACAATTTAGCAATTGCCTTTGTTTTAGCTGTCCGTATTGGTGTTGTCGCAATTTATGGTCCAGGTTGTCAAATTTCACATCTTATCACGTGACGTCATTTTTTTTTTTTTTAACAAAGGTATGGTAGGCATTGATGATCAAAAAAGAAATTTCACTCTAACAATAAGAATTTTCATTGATAGTTGTCAGGGCTTTCTTCCACACTTTACTATATGTTCTTCGTTCATTTTCTAGTGGTAGCAGAACTTTTAAGCTACGTTGTCTTTTCACACGACAAAAAACAACGTATCACATTCCATGATTAAAAACTCTTTACGCTAAAGTTTGACTTTCTCACAACTATTTTTTTTTAAACAATAAAAAACTTTAGCGTAAAGAGCGAGGCGTTGAGAAGGGGACAGCCCCTTTCATATACGGAATAATTTTTGTTCGTTTTAAGTATTAACATCGCTCCTTACTTTCAGTTAGAAAAACTTTTTTTTTATTTAATAGATAACAGAGTCAAACTCAAAACGAGCAAAAATTAATATGAGTAGGGTTCAAAACCCCTATGATTTCTAAAAGCCAGAATATAATTCGTGCTTTACTGAAAATTTTTTTTTAAATTTTTTCACTTCTATAACTTTAAGAAATAATTTTTTAAGGAAAAAATATCGGCATATGTATATTAAACTGACAATGTTTATTTTTTTCAGTAAATTCGTCTGAATTTTTTTCAGTGAAGCACAAATTATATTCTGGCTTTTAGAAATTATAGGGGTTTTGAACCCTACTCATATTAATTTTTACTCGTTTTGAGTTTGACTCTGTTATCTATTTTAATTTATATTCGTTTGGGTTTTATTTTTTTATTGATACTGATTTGTGGTAGTTGTATGCTTGGTAGATTGTTTGATACTATTTTTGTTCAATTTTGTTTTGATGGAGTTAATTACTTTTTGTTGAAAAACTTATTTTGTGGAAAAAGATTTTTTGATTAATTTCTATAAGAATGCATAGTTTTACATAATAGTCGTAAGCTGCAGGAAATTTTTCTACAATTTATACCAATATTCACCCTTTTGAAACTCCGGACACAAATAGTTTTGTTTAAATTAGTCTTATACCTCTTTGGGATTGACCTTAATTCCATCAATACCGTTCCAAAAAAATGTATATATTCTCTTCGACAACCTGATTATGCTTACATTCTTTTGATTTATTTTAATTTGTAAGAGCAGAGGTAGTAATAGTAGTACCCTTGAAAGTTTCAACTTAACACCTTCAGTCGTTCTTGGGATATTGCTGATATGTCTTACAGGCAACTAGCACACACACAGTAACTTTGATTTAGTTTTCAAGAATCATTTAGTTTTACAGCAAAAAGGGTAAATTGCATAACTGTAGGGGGTCAACAAACCTAATAACCCTAGAGACAGAGTTACTGGACCGTTCTACTATGCAGAAAAAATCTCAAAATTTCGATTGTATGTGTTTGGAAAATTAATGGGCTTTGGAGGAGGACTGCTTTTCTTCCAATCATTTTTGACTCTCAAAAAGAGACTAGAACTTTGATCCCCAATCGATTATCTCATTTAAATGTTTCTGTGATAGCACTGTGCTGCCTTACCCTGAAAGGTCCAACTTAAATATATAAGCCATTTTTGAGGTATTTCTGGGTCACCCTTTTGAGAATTTACATACTCATATTTCGTTTACATTTATTTCAATATCCCCCTATATATTCCTTGAAAGCTCCACCTTTATACCCTTAGCTTGCGCAGTAGTAATAGCTGTAGTAGCAGTAGCAGCATTGGTAGCATTGTACACAGAGCAGCTTTCGTTAGCGGTTGCAATGATATTGCCGATGTGCCCTTTTGATAACCTGTATATTCATATGCTTCCTAAAATTTTCATCTTAATACTTTTAGTATCACAAGTGGTTGCAATAGAAGTAGTAGTTGGAATAGCAGTAGCAGTAGCAGTAATAGTAGCAGTGGTATTATTAGTAGCGTGCACATATTGCCGTTTAGTTAATTCCCCTTTAAGCATTCTCTGAAAGTTCCAACCTATACCCAAGCCCATTCTTGAGATTCGCTCTTGTGAAAACCTGCAAACACATAGTGTGTTTTAATTTATTTGAAATTTTATCTCAATATTTTCACAATTTTTCGCCTTCAAACACTTTGTCATAATAGTACTAGTATTATAGTAGTAGTGATAGTACTAGGAGAAATAGTAGCAGTAGTAGAGGTGTATTAGTAGTAGTAGTATCAAAAGTTGAAGCAGTATTACTAGCAGCAGTAGCATGTTCATGTTGTCTTTTGGTCAGTAGAACATCCTCCTCATGATCCCCCGGAAATTTCATATTGATACAGTAAACCGTTCCAAAAATATTGCTGATACACGCCTTTCGACTCCCTTTTGACGCCCTTTTTATCTTGATATTCTTAGTCTTGAAAGTAGTTGCAATTTAAGTAGTAGTTGCAATAATTTAGTAGCAGCAGCAGTAGTAGTAGTAGTAGTAGTAGTAGTAGCAATAGTAGTGGTAGTAGTAGTAGTAGTAGCACTAGCAGTAGTAGTAGTAGTAGTAGTAGTAGTAGTAGTAGCAGTAGTAGTAGCAGTAGTAGTAGTAGTAGTAGTAGTAGTAGTAGTAGTAGTAGTAGTAGCAGCAGTAGTAGTAGCAATAGTAGTGGTAGTAGTAGTAGTAGTAGCACTAGCAGTAGTAGTAGTAGTAGTAGTAGTAGTAGTAGTAGCAGTAGTAGTAGTAGTAGCAGTATTAGTAGTAGTAGTAGTAGCAGTAGTAGTAGTAGTAGTAGTAGTAGCAGTAAAAATAGTAGTGATAGTAGTATTAGTAGTAGCATGCACAAATTACTTTTGGTCAAATCATCTTCCCCTTTAAGCATTCTCTGAAAGTTCAAACTTAGTACCTAAATCTATGCTTGAGATACGTCCTTTTGACGATCTTTGTGCACAGAGTATGTTTTGATTTAGTTTAATTTTCCCCTCAACATTTCCTTTGATGATCATTTCAATGTCCTCAGCCTTTGTAGTACTTGCTACAGAAGCAGTACCTTTATAGTAGTTGTGGTAGTGGTAATAGTAGTGGTTGCAGTGTTAGTAGTGGTAGTTGTAGTAAGATAAGATATATAGCTGAAAAACGGCTATCACAAGCCCCAAAGGGCCGAATTCACACTTTAGCGTTAAATAAAGTGAAAAAAGAACAACAAAAACAAACAATCAAAAAACAACAGTAAAATTATAAAAGGGTCAATGTCAAATACCTAAAAATGTTAAAAACAAAAACCAAAAAAACTCATAAAATTAGAAGGCCAATGTCAAGTCAGCAAAAATGCCAAAAAAACGAAAACTCGTAAAATTAACAAGGGGATAAAGTAAAATTAAAACGTAAAATTAAGTTAGTTGGTGACTAACAAACATAAATATAAAACCTCCAAATTTGCTTAATGGGCATTAAAATTAATAACTATGAGGTAAAGAGTGAGTAAAGGGGGGAGAGGCAGCGGAGATTCACTGGTTGCAAATGTCAACTATGTAAGGGATAAAAGTTCTTCTATATCTTTCAGTGCAAATTCTTATTGGGGCAAGAAGGGGGATTTTTGTTGACACAGAACGCGGGAAGCGGGGTCGAAGGGGTGAATATTGACCAGGGAAAAGGGGAGTTGTTCGAGGGTTATGAAGGGCATTGTTAGCAAAACGCAAGGTAATTTTTGCTCTCCTTTATTTAAGGGTGACAAGATTAGCTCTCCTAAGAAGAGAAATATAAGGTACTTTACCCTCATTGAAGATAATTCTTAGGCACCCTTTTTGAACTGCCGCTATTCTGTCCGACAATTCAATGGAAATGCCAGGATGCCAAACAGGACAGGCGTACTCAAAGGTTGGGCGTACAAATGACAGGAAAATCCTCAAACAGTGTGATTTAGGGCATTTAAATTTTTTAAGGAGTTTAAGGAGGGAAAATGCGGCATTTGCACGTTTTAAGATGTCATTAATATGACAATCCAATTTTTAGTCGCTTGAGATAGTAACGCCCAGTAATTTCATATTGGTAACAGAAATTTCAGGGGGGATTGGACAGGAGAAAGAAGGAGGAGTTTTAAGGAAATTAATAAGATAAGATAAGATAAGTTTTATTCTTCGTTAAATACACATACAATATTAGATGTTATAAATCCCTCAAAGGCTCATTGGCCTGTACAAAGAGGGAAGACATATGAATTACATACTCAAGGATAAAAAACCAAAGAAAATTTAAAATGATCACTTACTCACATATGAAGGAGAAGAAAAGAAAATATAAATAAAATAGAAACTATAGAAAAAATTAGAATAAATAAACTAAATTAATTAATTATATTAAATAGACTCAAAAAAAAAAAAAAAAAAAAAAAAAAAAAAAAAAAAAAAAAAAAAAAAAATATTACTATAAGCGAATTCCTGTCGTCGAAACAGACTGTAATTATTAGACTGTAATAAAATCGTGCGAAAGCAATAAAATTTAACCTATCTTCATGAATGCTACTCCTTAGTGAACTAACAAGTTTCACCAATAAAAAATGATAATCATACCTGAGGCCTGGGAGTCATAGCGCAGAGAAAACCACCATAAAACAAACTAACCATTCAGGGGACATCAACTCCACAAAAAAAAAAAAAAAAAAAAAAAAAAAAAAAAAAAAAAAAAAAAAAAAAAAAAAAAAAATTATTCAGTTTGATTCTTAACTAAATGGTCCTTAAGAATCCTCTTGAAAGTGCCAAACGAGTGACATTTCTGTACTGAAGAAGGCAGGGAGTTCCAAACCTGATGACAAGCGATGAGGGGATTGAAATCTGACCGCACAGTGGGAGTAGGAGGAATGCAGATATTATGTGACGAACGAAGGTTATATGGAGCTGAATCAGAAATAAACTGAGGAGTTTTTTGAAGAGATTTTGGAAGATTGCCATGAAGCTGATGAAAAACAAAAGAAGCACAAGAAAGAATGTAGATAGACTGTAGATTTAGAAGCGGTCTTGGTGAAGAACGGTTGGTGTCCATAACCAGACGCCGTGTTTTATCATACATGACAGAAAGCGACCGCAGTGTAGAAGGAAAAGTAGACATCCATACTATGGGGCAATAAGAGACATATGACTGGACAAGGCAGAAAAAAAGAAGCTTCAGAATAGATCCAGGAAAGGTGTGTTTGAGTTTTCGAATGACACCCAAACTCCGTGAGACCTTAACCCTAATCATGGCTATATGGTGTCTAAACGAAAGGTTCTCATCAAGCAGGATACCAAGAAATCTGACCAACCGGTTCTTTGGTCTACACAAGAAGCCTTGTGACACCTGAAGCTGTGTCAGTTGAGGGAAAGCTACACCAATTCGAGCAAAAATAAGAAAATGTGACTTGGTAACATTCAAGGCCAAGTAATTCGCCTCAAACCATGAAACTACTCTCTCAAATATTGCCACCAGATTAGACCTGACATCACATTCCGTCCTCCCTAGAGTCCCAAAAGCGCTGTCGTCAGCAAAAGCAACGAGGCAATCTTCATTAGAAGTAGCATTGGGACACGAAGGAACATCCGGATGACACAGATTGCAGCATACCAGAGGACTGGTGTTCTTGACTGCTGAAATCAGATCATTGACATAAATCAAAAATAAAACGGGGCCAAGAACAGATCCCTGGGGGACACCATATTCTACTTCAGAAGGGCTTCGGAAAAGCGGATCAATTGAAATAAGTCTACCAGAAAGATATGATTCAAACCAAGAAAAAACATTTGATCTTATACCAGTATGCGATAATTTCCAAAGAAGAATCTGATGAGTCAAAGAATCAAAAGCTTTACGAACATCCAAAAATAAAGCTGCCGGGATAAGACCAAAATCTATTGCCGAATGAATGAAATTCAAGAGAGATGCGCAAGCATGCTCTGTAGAGTGATTCGCTCGGAATCCAAACTGGAAATCATGGAAAAAATTTTTGACATCCAGAAAACTAAGAAGCCTGGATAGCATAGCCTTCTCAAAATTTTGCTGAAAATAGATAGAAGAGAAATTGGCCTATAATTAGCAGGATCACTCCGGGACCCACCTTTATACAGCACTATAACCTTAGCTCGCTTGAGTGATTCAGGGAAAATTCCATTCACGAAAGACAGATTGACAAGCTTAGTCAATGGTGACAGAATAGCGGGAAGAACGGCACGGATAACCCTTGTAGGAATTCTGTCTGGCCCTGAAGACGATGAACCTTTAAGTGCATTTACGATCCGAGCTACCTCAAACTCAGAAACAGGGTTCAAAACCATTGACTTTAAACATGGGGGTCCAAGATAGGCTCTGAAATCGCAACGAGGAGTTGTAGAGCTCACAGATGAAGCAGTCGCTTTTCCTATATTAGCAAAATAAGACGTAAGCTCTAGCTGAACATTTTCTTCTCCTTGGACAGTTTGTGTGGCAGAACCACTTAATTGGCAGAACCACTTAATTGCGAAACATACTTACTTTCAATAACCGATTTAGGATCATTATAATTCCTATTCCTACTTCCAACTGAATTATTAATTATACTTTCTATATCTAAAGGATTATTTTGTAACTCAACAAAACGTTCCCCCAAAGAGTTAACATCACCCTGGTCACTAAAAGAATTAATCATTTTACTTACGGTGGATAGTAAATCCGCTCCGCGACCAAACTCACCAGACCAAAGGTTAACGACTTCACAGCAGAGCTATGGTATCTATGCAGAAGAAAAATATTAACATCGGAAAATGACACAACCGAAGTAATAAAAAGAAAAAAACAAAAAAAAAATACCGAAAAGTGCACCCAAAAATAAATAGAAACAAACAATATTTTTGAGAAGAAAAAAAAAAAAAAAAAAAAAAAACAGAGAAGAAAAAAATGAACCAAAAACTAGTGAATTGGTATAGATAAAAAAAAAGAAAAGGGACAATAAACAAACAATCAATGAGAAAAAAAAAACAAACAGACAGAAAAAACAAACAAAAAAAACCAACTAGATACAGTCAGCGAGAGACCTTATTTTTTTTATTGGAGTTCCGTCACTAGGCTTTGCCAATATTTGTCCCCGATCAGACCAAGCATTCCGCTGACCGAATCTGTCTTTCGCCGCATTCAGAATATCTCGTCTCTGCTTGGTCAGAGACTCAACAACAAAAATACCACTAGAGGCCAACTTGGATTTGGCCTTGAACACTTTACAAGCAACGCTTTTGCTCGAAAACTTCACTATTATCGGAGCGACCCTTGGAGTAGATGGAACCGCCTGAGTTGAATCAGCTGTAGCAGCATTATTCAGTCTAAGTCTATACACGTTCACGACCTCATTTGTACTAATTTCAGGCAAAGACATCTTCTGATTAATAGTTAACAACACAGCAGAACGAGTGTCAACACCAGTTTTCTGCCTAACACCGTGAAAAACCAGGCTGTCTAGTAGTGATTCTTGTTCATAACTATCCAACTTATTCTCAAGCCTGTTCAGTCTGTCCTCTAAATTTTCAAGTTCATTACTCAGTCCCTTTAGCGACTTATCAATTCGCTGAAACTTGGGGTTAAATTCAATCATGAGAGCATCATAAATTTGACTAGCAATAAGCTCAGTCGATTCCTTAAGAGAGTCTGAGCTAGCCAGTTTTTCCGAAACTTTTTGAGTTATACTGTCCATCAGGTCATTTCTGGTTTTATCCAGTTCAGCTTGGGTAGCTACAAGTTTCTGTTGTATCGGGCTAATACTGCTAGATAATGCTAATGCTGGGCCATTTGCTCTGCTCTTATCATTACCTCTCATCGCAAGGTATGTTTTTGATAGTCTCATGTAAATTTCAGGCGTAGTAGCAAGCTCTTCAAAAGCTTTTTTTGAAGCAGGAGCGGACAAATTAACAGTGGTAGGATCATAAACCTGGAGATTTGCAGCCACGAGGCGAAATTCATCATGCGATCCATAGCAAAATGCCGTATAAACTGGCTTGCCTCGTGTATCTTTACCAGCTTTGATTATTCTTACTGGCCAGAGGGGATAATCCTTGAACTTCGCAAGAGCAAGATCAAACTGTTTAAAAGCCATGATTATGAGTAGTAAGATAAAAAAAGCAAAAGACTTATCTTTACGTGAGGCCAAACAAAATATTCCAAATAAATATTCAAAAAGTCCAGCGCCAGCCAGCTAATGTATAAACCAAAACAGGTATTCACTCGAGTATTACGTCACAACACGGGTGAAATGAAAATAGGTCTTGCCTCGGAGTATTTTCCACGGAGGCCGGGAGGGGGGGGGGGGGGGTAAACACCAGCCACCGTTCACAATTGGGTGTTGGATGTAAAAATTATCCAAAATCTAAATGAATATCCTGAATCTAGGTCACTTTAACCCACAGCAAAATGTTACGAAATAACAGTCACTGAATTAGCTACGGACTCTAATTGATTCCGGATATAATCCTTTTTCAACACTTGTTCAAAACTGGTATTTAATCTTTTTGAAAGAACAAATTGGTCTTCACAGGTCAGAGACTGAATAGCAACTGAAGAACAGTTGACTTTAAAGGGTTGACTTTCATATCATCAGTAAGAGCTTCGGCTGATATCGATTCCAAGATGTCATTGGTTTGCTTTTTGAATTTTTGGAACATGTCTCTAAGATAGTTAGATCATCAACGAATTTCCATCTATCCGAAAAATAAACACCAAGGTTGTTTATCATTGTAGGAAATAAAATTGGACCTAAGAGGGTTCCTTGGGGCACATCATTATAAATTGGGAGGGGATCAGAATATACATTCAGGTATTTCACGACTTGCGTTCTGTTAGAGAGGAAAGACGCAATTATTCGAATTAAATAAGGGTCAACTTGAAAGTCATTAGATAGCTTTTCTAATAGTATATTGTGGTTGATTAAATCAAAAGCTTTTTGCAAGTCAACAGCGATAACATTGAGCCAGGTATTGGGTTTTTCGAGTGTGTTACATATTGTGTCCATAAGGTGAAAAAGATAGTGGGTAGTAGATGTAGAGCGTAGGTTTCCGAATTGTCTTTGGTCAACATTTGGGATTATCTTTACTTTCCACCACTCAGCTAAAAAGCTTTCATATAACTTCGAAAAAACTGGAGTAAGAGTAATGGGACGGACACCATCAAAATCTTGATTGTTACCTTTCTTTTTTACGGGAGTAATAAAACCTAATTTCCAACAATTTGGGAATTTACCAGTAGAGGTAATTTCATTAAAAAGTAAGGACAAAGGCTCTGAGAGATTGTCGGCAAAGGCTTTAATTAGTACAATCGGGATGTTTAGTGGACATGTACTACACTTTTTAATGTTCTTAATTTTTTTAGTAGCAGCAGTACTAATAGCGTGCCAATGTTGCCTTTTTGGTCAATTGAGCATCACCCTTATCATTCCCTGAAAGTTCTAAATTAACGTACTCAGACAATTCTGAGTTACGCCGTTTTGAAAACCTGTATGCACATAAAGTGTTTTGATTTAGTTCAAGCTGAAATATCGGAAGGGTAACCACCTCCCGGGAAGTTATGATGTTGGTAGACTCCAGGATGAGAATTTGAGAGAAACTTTCCAGGAACAGTTGAATACTAAACTTGAGACTTTAAAATTTGATAATGTGGAAGATGGTTGGAATGATTTTAGAAAAATAATTTGTGAAGTTGCTGAGGGCGTATTAGGGAAGAAAGCTAGAACTGCAGCTAAAAATATTAGTGAAAAAGCCTTATGTTTAATAGAAAGGAGAAAGGACTTGTACAAGAATTATCTGAGTGATAGATCGTATGAAAAAAAAAGAAATGTAAAGAAAGTGGAGAAAGCATTAAAATATGAACTAAGGAGGTGTGAAGTGGAGGTCATGGATAAAATTTCCGAGGATCTGGAAGATGCAGCTAGACGGCATTATAGTAAAATATTGTACTGGCACGTTAACAAATTGAGAGGTAATAGTCAATCCGGACTTGGCCCAGTCAAAGATAGGAATGGGGTCACAATTAGCGATAAGGAAAAAACTAAAGAGAGATGGGCCGAAAATTTTGAGAATTTGCTAAACCAAGATAGAGTTGCAGGAAAAAATATAGAGGAAAATGAAATAGTTTGTGATACCTTGGATGTGAAGGAAGATTTGTTTTGTGAGGAGGAATTAGCAACAGTACTAAAGGGATTAAAGAATAATAAGGCTCCAGGTGCTGATAGGGTGGTAAATGAGTTTCTTAAATATGGTGGCTCTGAGGTTAGAAATAAGTTACTGAAGATTATGAATATGATTTTCGAAAAAGGGGAAGTACCTAACGATTTTAGGAAAACCTTAATTAAGCCACTTTATAAGAAAGGTGATAAAAATGAGTGTGGTAATTATCGAGGCATTAGTCTGGTCTCTGTAGGTAGTAAATTACTTAGTAATATGATACTTTTTAGACTGAGAGATGCTGTAGACAAAGTTTTAAGAGAAGAGCAGTGCGGTTTTAGAAAAGGTAGAGGATGTGTCGACCAAATTTTCACTCTTAGGCTAATAATTGAGAAGTGCCTGAGTTTTCAAACACCTTTGGTCCTCAGTTTTATAGATTATGAGCAAGCGTTCGATTCTGTTGATAGAAGAGCTTTAGTAAAGGTTTTATCCTTGTATGGTATACCAGACAAATACATTAAAGTGATTAGTGCTATGTACGAGAATAACACTGCTGCGGTTAAGGTAGGAAATGAGGTTAGCAGCTGGTTTTGTATTAAATCAGGAGTTAAGCAGGGTTGTGTTCTATCCCCCTTTATATGGATTATTTTGATTGACTTTGTTTTAAGGAGCACAGGAAAGGCAATGGGAGACCACGGAATCAAATGGGGAGGAAAAAGTCTCCTGGACTTGGATTATGCTGATGATTTAAGCATCCTAGATGAAAGTGTGAGCAAAATGAATGAAGTTTTAGAGGTTTTGCAAGTTCAGGGTGCTAGAATTGGTTTGAAAATTAATGTTAGGAAGACTAAGTCACTAAGTCTAGGAATAAGTGAAGATGAAAAGGTGACGTTGAGTAATGAAAAGATTCATCAGGTGGGCAGCTTCACTTACCTTGGTAGTATTATTAGTAAAGATGGTGGGAGCAGTGAAGATGTTAAATATAGAATAGCCAAGGCTCAGGGTGTTTTTTCACAGTTAAAAAAAGTCTGGAAGAATGGGAAGATAAGTCTGCAAACCAAGATTAGAATATTAGAAGCTACAGTGATGACAGTGGTCAAATATGGCTCTGAAGCATGGACGCTCCGAAAAGCGAATGGAGATTTGCTAGATGTTTTCCAAAGAAATTGCTTAAGAATTGTTCTGGGTACCCGGCTGACTGACCGTATTTCAAACAATAGGCTATACGAAAAATGTGGTTTAATACCGCTCTCTAGGGCTATAATGAAAGAAAGGTTGAGGTGGCTAGGGCACGTTGTGCGGATGAAGGATGACAGATTGCCGAAGATTGTCCTTTTCGGCCAACCATCTAGGGCTAAACGGAAAGCAGGTCGTCCCCGTCTGGGGTGGGAGGACGTCATAAAGAAAGATTTAAAGGAAATGGGAACTTCGTGGGCGGGTGTAAAAAGGGAGGCTTTGAATAGATTGGGGTGCAGGAGAAGCGTGCGTAGCTGTGTTGGCCTCAGGCGGCTTGGTGCTGCGGTGAGTTGTTAGTAGTAGTAGTAGTTTAGTTCAAAACCCCCCTCAAGCTGAAGGAGCTTCATCTTTTTGGAAAGGAAAAGGTCAAACATACCCACATTTCTCAATAACATATGGTATATGTACACCATGGACAAATTGCATAATTTACAGTCTTTGCCCTGAGGGCCGTGGGGGTTGACATCCCTACAGACGTAATTACTGGATCTTTCAACTAGGCTGAAAAAAATGGCTCTCTCAAATTTTTGATTGGATATATTTGGGAGATGATGGGCGTGGCGGCTGTTTGCCATCCAATTACTTCCGATTCTTAAAAAGGGCACTGGAACTTTCAATAAAAAAAAAACTTATATGACCCCGGGACTTAGCTTACGAACCTATCCTTCCGACTCGAGGGGAGGGAGGGCTGCCTTAACCCTGGAGGCATTGTTATGTGATCATTGGACTATTTATGAGCAAAATAGCTAACACAATACTTAAATCTGATGCATTTGCTGAACAGAGGGCGTGAAGGGGGGGGGGGGGGGCTAGTTGCTCTCCAATCACTTTCAGCTCTTAAAAAAGGAACTATAAATTTTAATTTCCAACCAAATGGGCCTCCTCCAAAGTTTATACGACCACCCCTTCCATAAAACCCTATATGCTTCTGAAAATACCTTAAAATCGTTTTCTTCATGCTCTAGGAGGTTGTATTGATCCCGGAGGTATTGTTATATAATCTTTGGACTATTTTGAACAAATGGCTACTTCAAGATTTTCAGCGGATCCATCTTAGGAAAAGGGCAAGTGGGGGAGCTAGTTGCCCTCTGGTTACTTTTTACTCTTAAAAATAGAACTAGAACTCTCAATTTCAAATCAAATAAGCCTCCTCCAACGTTTAGAAGACCACTTTTCCAGGAAAACCTTATATGCTCCCAGGGCACAATTCAAAACTCTTGCTCCCAGGCTCTGGAGTTTTTTTTTCAACCCTTGAGGCATCGTTATATGATCTTTGGACTATTTTGATCAAACTGGCTATCTCAAAATTTTATTGGATACATATGGGGAAAAGAGGGCATGGGGGGATAGTTACCTCCAATAACTTTTGACTCATAAAGAGGCACTATAACTTTGCCTTCGGATTTGAAAAAACAAGTCACTGCTCCCGGGGCAAGGGGTGTAATTTGTTCAAAATGCCCATTGTTAACAAATAAGGCTCTTACGGAATGCATTATCGTACTTCGGAGGAGGCTCATTCGATTTGAAACCAACGTTCTATTTCTGTTTTAAGAGTCAAAAGATATCGGAAGGCTACCAGCCCCACCCCTTTCTCTTTTTTCCCAAATGCTTCCGATCAAAATTTTGAGATAGCTATTTTGTTCAAAGTAGTCAAAAGGTAAAATAGCTATAGTTTCGGGTTTGACAATCCTCGGCTCTATCCCTGGGGTATGGGCTGTAAGTTATACTAGTTGCCCATTGTTAACATATAAGTTCTTATGGAAGAGGTGGTCGTATAAACTTGGAGGGGAATAATTCAATTGGCTATCAAAAGTTCTTGTGCCATTTTAAGAGTCGAAGTGATATCATATTTTCCACAAATACATCCGATCAAAATTTTGAGATGTCATTTGTTCGAACTAGTCCAAAAGTCAAATTGTTACGACTCATTGTTACTTACAAATTTCCCAAAGCAGCAGGGCAAGGGCTGTAGCTTCAGAAACTTCCCCATTGTTATCATATAAGGTTTCTGTGGAAGGGATGATCGTTTAAACTTTGGAGGGGGCTCATTAAATTTGAAATCAGAAGTTTAAATTCCTTTGTATTAGTCGGTAGTGATCAAAAGGCAGCCAGCCCTGCCCCATGTTTTTTTCTCCAAATGCATCCGATAAAAATATTGAGAAAGCTATTTTTTTTTTTCAAAACAGTCCAAAGGCCAAATAAGTATGCTTTTGGGGTTGAAACCCTTCTCACAGACCCCGAGGCAAGGACTCCAAGTTATGCAGAGTTGCTTTTGGCCAAAATATAAGGCTTTTACGGAAGGAGAAAAATTTTACGGAAGGTCGTATAAATTTTGAGTGGAAATCAAAAATTTTAGTGCCCTTGTTAAGACTAAAAAGTGATCAAATGGCAACACAACCCCCACCCTACACCTTTTTTTCCTCAAATGCATCATGTTAACGTTTTAAGATAATCATTTTCTTTAAAATAGTTTAAAGGTGAAATTACTTTGCCTCCGGGACTAACACACCTCCCCCAGCCTTCGGGCAAGGGTATTAAGTTATGCAAATTGCCTCTTGCAATAAGGATTTAAGGATGTTTATTGAAAAAAGGGCATGTTTGATCCTTTGTCTCCAAAAAAGCTCGGGGTATTAAAATGATACTTTCTGGGACAAGCGTAGTAAGCTATATAAGTTGCCGATTGTGTATATACAAGGTTGGTTGTTGAGGAAAGACGGCATGTTTGATCCTGGGTCTCCAAAAGGCTTAAGAATATTAAGATAAACCTTTTAGAAAATTTCAAGGATAATATCAAGGCAAATTAATTCACCATATATGCAAGAGGGTTTAAAAAAAAATTTCAATAGGAATACCTATGGAACGGCTAAGGGTCTTAAGTTGAAACTTTAAAGGCATATTGAGAGGCATGTGGGAAAAGGAGTGAAGGGCAGCTACTTCTCCCCTCTCTTGCTCTTTTAGATACTCTCCTTGACGCTTAGAGATCTAAAGAAGCCATTTTATTCGAAATATTCACAACGTCTAATAGCCAAGCCTATGGGGTTGCTTTGCAACTGCTGCCCTTGGGTCAAGGAATGTAAATTATGTCATTGGTACACTTAATATACAGGATTTATTATTAGGAATGGTGGAAGTATTTGGTCTTGGATGTGTCCAAAAAAGCGAAGGGTAGGCCTATTGAGCCAAAATTTTGGAAAATATTGAGGTTTATTTTGAGCTATATCAAAAGAAACTATATGTATTCAAGTTATCAAAAAGGCTTATCTGCAATGTTTTAGGAACAGATGGGTGGATTAACTTGAAGCTTTCTGGATCACTACTACTATGTTACTATGTTACTATGTTACTATGTTACTATGTTACTACTGTTACTAAATGAGACTGGTTTTTACTGCAACTGTGACAACTTGCAACGCTGACTTGAACTGCATGCAATTGCTACTACATCTATTTGTCACTACTTTCAGGGATTAATTAAAAAAAAAACTTTCCGAAAAATAAGTTTTTCAAAGAAAAGTAAAGGCCATTTTAAACTTAAGCTCAGTAGACGAAAATACCATTTAAAATTCAAACTAAAAACGACCAGAAATTACTATTAAAGAATAAATGAAACCCAAAACGAACAGAAATTAAATAAACAGTCATAGCAAAAACATACAACAAGTAATAGTATAAATGAATAAATAGATCTTAAAGTGAGTAATGCTTAGATTGAACATTAAAATCAAGCTTAAAACGAAAAAAACATTCTCCTATTGAAATATAAATGAAACTTAAAACGAACAGAAACTAAATAAACAATCAATGCAAACAAACATACAATAGATACTAATGTAAATTAATAAATAAATCTTAAAACGAATGAAACTTAAATTGAATATGCAAATCAAGCTTAAAACAAACAAAAATCACCACAAAAAATAGTTTGGGTATGACTTCCTTCTCTCACTGTAAAAGTCTAAAACCTACTGCGTCATTGGCGCTTTACTGAAAACCAATTTTATGACAAATATTTTTTTGTAATTAATATTGAAAATAAACATTAAAATCATAGTAACATATTGAACTGATGAGGTTTCAGCAATTAATATCATTATACATCAAATATCAGACCTTTGAACTATTTTTAACAAAATGTCGATCTCAAAATTGTCATCAAAAAAGAAAGCGTGGGGGAGGGGGGGCTAGCTGCCCTTGGATTTCTTTTGACTTTTAAAAAGTGAGCTCTAACTTTCAGTATCCAATCAAATGAGCCCTATCTGAAGTTTATACGAGTATCCCTTTCATACGAACAATATATGCCCCAGGACATAATTTACAACGCCTGCCCCCGGGCCCCGGGGGGTCGTGACGACATCTGAGTTTTTGTTATCTGACTTTCAGGTAATTTTTAAATTAATAGCTATCTCGAAATTTTTATTGGATGCTTTGGGAGGAAAAGGGGCGTGGGGGGGCTAGTTACCCTCCAACCTCTTTTGACTGTAAAAAACTTAACTAGAACATTTAATTTCCAATCAAATGAGCTATCTCTGAATTTTTTACGAGTATCCCTTCAATAAGAACCATATATTCCCCCAGGGCATAACTTACAACACCTGCCTTCGGGCCCTGGGGGGGCTGTGTTGACCCTTGAGTTTTCGTTATATGGTCTTTGAACTATTTAAAAAAAAGTTATCTCAAAGTTCTTATCAGATGGGTTTGAGGAAAAAAGGGCGTGGAGGAGCAAATGGGAGGGTGGGCGTGGGAGGGTGGGTGTGGAAGGGGAATTAGTTGCCCTCCTATCACTTTCGACTATTAAAAAGGACATAAGCCCTTTCTATTTTCAATCAAATGATCCCCTTTCGAAGTTCCCACGACAACTCCTTCGATACGAAGTGATCTGGTCTAAACAACAACAACAACAAAAAATATCACTAATCACTTTCGACTATTAAAAAGGACACTAGCCCTTCGAATTTCAAATCGAATGAGCCGTTTTTTGAAGTTTTTGTGACAACGCCTTCTATAAAAACCTTATATGTCCCCAGGGCATAACTTAAACCCCTTGCCCTGAGGGCTGTGGGGGAGTATCCTCCTCAAAAACACATTCTCTATCTGGAAATCAACTAAGCTGAACAAAATGGCTATCTCAAAATGTTTAACGGATGTGTTTGGGGGAATGATGGGCTTGGGGGGGGGGGCTAGTTGCCCTCCAATCACTTTCGACTATTAAAAAGGGCACTAGCCCTTTGAATTTCCAATTGAATGACCCTTTTTTGAAGTTTCTACGACAAAGCCTTCTATAAAAACCTTATAGGCCCCAGGGAATAAATTAAAACCCTTGCCTTGAGGGTTATGGGGGAGTGTCCTCCTCAAAAACATATTTTCTATCTGGAAATAAACTACGCTGAACAAAATGGCTATCTCAAAATTTTGATTGGATGTGTTTGAGGGAATGAAGGGCACGGGGTGGTCTAGTTGCCCTCCAATCACTTTCGAATATTAAAAAGTGCACTAGCCCTTTTAATTTCCAATTGAATGAGCCCCTTCTGAAGTTTCTACGACAACGCCTTCTATAAAAACCATATATTTCCCCAGGGCATAACTTAAATTCTTGCCCTGATGTCCTCCTCAAAAACATATTTTCTATCTAGAAATCGACTAGCCTACGCTGAACAAAATGGCTATCTCAAAATTTTGATTGGGTGTGTTTGGGGGAATGATGGGCGTGGGAGGAGGGGCGAGGTGTCCTCCAATCGCTTTCGACTATTAAAAAGGGCAATAGTTCATTGAATTTCCAATCGAATGAGCCTGTTTTGAAGTTTCTACGACAACGCCTTCTATAAACACCTTATATGCCCCCAGGGCATAGCTTAAAACCCTTGCCCTGAGGGTTGTGGGAGAGTGTCCTCCTTAAAAATATATTTTGTATCCGGAAAGCAGCTACGCTGAACAAAATGGCTGTCTCAAAATTTTGATTGTATGCGTTTGGGGAATGATGGGCCTGGGAGGTGGGGCTAGTTGTCCTCCAATCACTTTCGACTATTAAAAAGAGCACTAGCACTTTGAATTTCCAATCAAATGAGCCCGTTTTGAAGTTTCTACAACAACGCCTTCTATAAAAACCTTCCCCCAGGTCATAACTTAAAAGCCTTGCCCTAAGGGTTGTGGGAGAGTGTCCTCCTCAAAAACATATTTTCTATCTGGATATCAACTATGCTGAAAAAATTGGCTATCTCAAAATCTTGATTTGATGTGTTCGGGGGAATGATGGAGGGGGCAAGGTGCCCTCCAATCACTTTCGACTATTCAAAAGGGCCCCACACCTTTGAATTTCTAATCGAATGAGCCTGTTTTGAAGTTTCTACGACAACGCCATCTATAAAAACCTTATATGCCCCCAGGGCGTAACTTTAAACCTTTGCGAGGGTCACGGGGAGTGTCCTCCTCAAAAATGAATTTTTTATCTGGAAATCAACTAGCCTATGCTGAACAAAATGGCTATCTCAAAATTATCATTGGATGTGGTTGGGGGAATGATGGGTCTGGGGGGGGGGGCTAGGTGCCCTCCAATCACTTTCGACTATTAAAAAGGGCACTAGCCGTTTGAATTTCAAATCAAATGAGCCTGTTTTGAATTTTTTATGACAACGCCTTCTCTAAAAGCCTTATATGCCCCCAGGGCATAACTTAAACCCCTTGCCCTTGGCTGTGGGGGACTATCCTGCTCAAAAACATATTTTCAATCTGGAAATCAACTAAGCTGAACAGAATGGGTATCTCAAAATTTTTATTGGATGTGTTTGGGGGAATGATGGGCGTGAGGGGGGGGGGGCTAGTTGCCCTCCAATCACTTTTGACTATTAAAAATGGCACTAGCCCTGTGAATTCCCAATCAAATGAGCCTGTTTTGACGTTCCTACGACAACGCCTTCTATAAAAACCTTATATGCCCCCAGGACATAAATTAAAACCCTTGCCCTGAGGGTTGTGGGGGAGTGTCCTCCTCAAAAACATATTTTCTATCTTGAAATCAACTACGCTGATCCAAATGGCTACATCAAAATTTTGATTGGATGTTTTTGGGGGAATGATGGGCACGGGGGGAGGGGCTAGTAGCCCTCCAATCACTTTCGAATATTAAAAAGGGCACTAGCCCTTCGAATCTCCAATCGAATGAGCCCCTTTTGAAGTTTCTACGACAACGCCTTCTATAAAAACCTTATATTTCCCCAGGGCATAACTTAAAAACCCTTGCCCTGAGGAATTTGGGGGAGTGTTCTACTCAAAAACATATTTTCTATCTGGAAATCAACTAGCCTACGCTGAATAAAATGGCTATGTTAAAATGTTGGTTGGATGTGTTTGGGGGAATGATGGGTGCGGTGGGGGGCTAGTTGTCCTCCAATCACTTTCGACTATTAAAAAGGGCAGTAGCCCTTTGAATTTCCAATCAAATGAGCCCCTTTTGAAGTTTCTACGACAACGCCTTCTATAAAAACCTTACCTCAGGGCATAACTTAAAACCCTTGCCCTGAGGGTTGCGGGGGAGTGTCCTCCTCAATAAGATATTTTCTGTCTGGAAATCAACTATACTGAACAAAATGGCTATCTCAAAATCCTGATTGGATGTGTTCGTGGGAATGATGGGCGTGGGGGGGCAAGGTGCCCTCCAATCACTTTCGACTATTCAAAAGGGCCCTGCACCGTTGAATTTCCAATCGAATGAGCCTGTTTTGAAGTTTCTACGACAACGCCTTCTATAAAAACCTAATATGCCCCCAGGGCGTAATTAAAAACCTTTGCCCTGAGGGTTACGGGGGAGTGTCCTCCTCAAAAACCAATTTTCTATCTGGAAATCAACTAGCCAATGCTGAACAAAATGGCTATCTCAAAATTTTCATTGGATGTGGTTGGGGGAATGATGGGTGTGGGGGGGGGGGGGGCTAGGTGCCCTCCAATAACTTTTGACTATTAAAAAGGGCACTAGCCCTTTGAAATTCTAATCGAATGAGCCTGTTTTGATTTTTCTATGACAACGCCTTCTATAAAAACCTTATATGCCCCAGGGCATAACTTAAAACCCTTGCCCTGAGGGTTGTGGGGAGTGTTCTCCTCAAAATAATATTTTCTATCTGGAAATCAACTACGCTGAACAAAATAGCTATCTCAAAATTTTGATTGGATGTGTTTGGGGGAATGATGGGCGGTGGGAGGGGGGGACTAGTTGCCCTCCAATCACTTTCGACTATTAAAAGGGCACTAGCCACTCTAATTTCCAATCGAATGGACCCTTTTTGAAGTTTCTACAACAACTCCTTCGATAAGAAGTGCCCGGGTATGGAGAAAAAAAAAACAAAAAAAAAAAACACATTGTGTCCACATCGTTCTTTACTTAGGCAGCGCTAGTGTGCTGCCTATGATATGGAGATATAGAGGAGCTGACGTTGGCTCAGATCATAACCTAATGGCAGCTAAAATCTACCTCAAATTGAAAATAAATAGAAACGCAAAAAAAGGCTCCCATAAACCCAGTCTTTGACTAAAAGAAACAGAGGGTGAGAGAATTCAAGCAAGGCTTTAATCTAGAGACGCAGAATAGATTTGAAGATTTGTCTTTACTAGATGATTAATTAAAAAAACTTTTTCCACAAAATAAGTTTTTCAAAGAAAAGTAAAGAACTCCATTAAACAAAAAATGAGAAAAATAAAATCAAATAATCTACCAAGCGTGAAACTACAACAAATCAGCATCAATAAATAAATGAAACCCAAAACGAACAGAAATTACAATAAATAACCAAGTCAAACTCAAAACCAGCAGAAATTACCAAAAGTTGGGCTCAAAACCACTATGCCTTCCCAAGGCCAGAACAAAATTTGCACTTTACCAAAAAAATATAAATGTATTTATTTTTATAACTTTATTAAATCAAATAATGTTAACATTTTGATTACTAAATATTGATACCATTCGAAAACTTGATTACTAAATATCAGTTTGATTACTAAATATCAACCTATATGTATATTAAACTGACAATGTACATTCATTTGTATTTTTTTCAGTAAATTGCAAATTTTGTTCTGGCCTTGGGAGCGCATAGGGGTTTTGAGCCCAACTTATGTTAATTTTTGCTCGTTTTGAGTTTGACTCAGTTATTTATTGTAATATCTGTTCGTTTTGGGTTTCATTTATTTATTGATGCTGATTTGTGGTAGTTTCACGCTTGGTAGATTATTTGATTTTATTTTTGCTCGTTTTTTTTATTGGAGTTCTTTACTTTTCTTTGAAAAACTTATTTTGTGGAAAAAGTTTTTATAATTAATTTCTGTTCGTTTTATATCGACAAATAATGCTTAAATCTTTTCTTTTTATTTAAGACGTTATAGTGTGGCCTGCTATTTGTGTGCTGGAGAAAAATTTTCAGCAATTTTTTAATAACTTACACCCTTTTAAAAATATGGAAACAAATAGTAGTGTTTAATTTAGTTCATACCTCCTCTAGTTGATCTGAAATGGAAAACTTGATACCATTCGAAAAAAAATCTGTATACTTTCTTTGATAGCTTGGATACACTTACGCCATTTTGATTTGGTTAAACTTTAAGATCAGAAGTAGCCCCAAAAGACTGAAAATAATACCCTCAGTCGTTCTTGGGACACTGCTGAGATGCCTTATAGAGAATTAGCATTAACACAGTGCATTTTGATTTAATCTTAAGGCAGCATTTAATTTTTAACATAATGGGCAAATGGAAGGGTGGACGTGGGAGGGGGATGAATTGCCCTCCAATCACTTTTGACTTTTAAAACGACATCAGCCCTTTCCATTTTAAATCGAATGAGCCCTTTTCGAAGTTCCCACGACAACTCCCTCGATACTAAGTGCCCTGGTCTAAACAAAAACAAAAATAATACATTGTACCCACATCGATCTTTACTATTATTAAATAAAAAAACAAGTCTTTTTAACTGAAAGTAAGGAACGACGTTAAAACTTAAAACGAACAGAAAATATTCCGTATATGAAAGGGGCTGTCCCCTCCTCAACGCCTCGCTCTTTACGCTAAAGTTTGACTTTCTCAAAACTCTATTTTTTTAAACAAAAAAAGTTAAGTTTTGATGTTGCTACTTACTTTCAGTTGAAAAACTTGTTTTTTTTTATTTAATTTCTGATCTTTTTTTAAATAATGCTGGGAAATCCGGCGTCCCCTTCATAGCAATGTCCCTTCCCCCATGAAAGCTTACTTCATGGAGAGATCCTCCCACATAACCTCAGACCCCCCTCCAATACCAGAAAAAATCCCCCATGAGAACGTCTGTATACTTCCCAATAACCAATATTATATGTTAACATTGGGTAAAGTTCAGAAATTTCAGCCCTCCCCCCGGGGACTTCGGGGGATTAAGTCATCCTAAAAGACATACTTATCATATTTTCTAACATGCTGAACAAAATAGCTATCTCAAAATTTTGATCGGGTGACTTTCGGAAAAATGAGCGTGGGAGGGGACCTAGTTGCCCTCCATTTTTCTTGGTCACTTAAAAAGCGCACTAGAACTTTTAATTTCCTTTCCAATGAAACCTCCCACGATATTCTAAGACCGCTTGGTCGATACGATCACCCCTGGGGAAAAAAAAAAACAAACAAAAAAACAAATAAACACGCATCCGTGATGTTTCTTCTGGCAAAAAATTCAAAATTTCACATTTTCGTAGATATGGGCTTGAAACCTCTATAGTAGAGTTCTCTGATATGCTAAATATGATGGTATGAATTTCATTAAGGTTCTATAACTTTTAGGGGGTCTTTCCCCTTTTTTCGAAAATCAGCCAAATTTTCTCAGGTGCGTAACATTTGATGGGTATGACTAAACTTGATGAAACTTATATATTTGAAATCAGTATTAAAATCTGATTCTTTTGATGTATCTCTTGGTATCAAAATACCGTTTTCTAGAATTTCGGCTACCATTGAGCCGGGTCACTCCTTACTTACAGTTCGTTACCACGAACTGTTTGAAAAAATGTCAAGCCTTCCAATCACTTTTGACTATTAAAAAGGACACTAGGCCTTTCGATTTCCAATCTAATGAGCCCTTTTTGAAACGACAACGCTTTCTATAAACACCTTATATGCCCCTAGGGCATAAATTACAACCCTTACCCTAAGGACTGTAAGGGTGGTTGTCATCCTCTAAGACCTAATTTCCAGAACTTTCAACTGCGTTAAACAAATTGGCTATCTCAAAATTTTTATTGGATATGTTTGGGGAAATGGTGGGCGTGAGAGGGGCGGTAGTCGCTCTCCAATCACTTTCAACTATTAAAAATGGAACTAGCCCTTTCAATTTCCAATCAAATGAGCCCTTTTGAAGTTTCTACGACAACGCTTTCAATAAAAATCTTATATTCCCCCAGGACATAACTTACAACCCTTGCCCTGAGGGCTGCAGGGGTGTCATTCTTAAATTCCTAACTTCCAGAACTTTCTACTACGTTGAACAAAATAGCTATCTGAAAATTTTGATTGGATGTCTTGGAGGATTGGTGGGCGTGAGAGGGGGATTAGTTACCCTACAATCACTTTCGACTATTTAAAAGGACACTAGCCCTCTCAATTTCCAATTGAATGAGCCTCTTTTGAAGTTTCACGACAACTCTATCTATAAAAACCATATATGCCCCCAGGGCATAACTTACAACATTTGCTCTTGGGGCTCTGGGGGGTTTGTCATCCTTAAATACATAATTTCCAGAACTTTCAACTTCGTTGAACAAAAAGGCTATCTCTAAACTTTGATTGAATGTTTTTGGGGAAATTGTGGGCGTGAGAGAGGGGTTAATTACTCTCCACTCACTTTCGACTATTAAAAAGGGCAATTTCAATTTTCAATCAAATGAGCCCTTTTGGAAATTTCTACAAAAAATTTATATATAAACTTAATACGCCCCTAGGGCTTAACTTACAACCCTTGCACTGAGGGCTCTGAGCAGGTTATCATCCTAAAAGACATTATTTCAATAACTTTCAACTACGTTGAACAAAATGAATATCTTGACGTATTGATTGCATGTGTTTGGAAAAATAGTGGGCATGAGAGAGGCGTTAGTCGCTCTCCAATCACTTTCAACTATTAAAAAATGCATTAGCCCTTTCAATTTCCAATTGAATGAGCCCTTTTAAATTTTCTACGACAACGCTTTCAATAAAAGCCTTATATGCCCCCAGGGAATAACTTAAAACCCTTGCCCTGAGGGCTGCGGGGAGGGAGGGGTTGTCATCCTTAAAGACCTAATTTCCAAAACTTTCAACTACGTTGAAAAAAATGGCTATCTAAAAATTTTGATTGGATGTGTTTGGGGAAACGGTGAGCGTGAGAGGGGGGTCAATTACTCTCCACTCACTTTCTACTATTAAAAAGGGCAATTTCAATTTCCAAACAAATGAGCCCTTTCTGAAATTTTTACAACAGTTTTCTATATAAGCCTTATATGCCCCCAGGGCATAACTTACAACCCTTGCACTGAAGGATCTGAGGGGGTTCTCATCCTAAAAGATCTAATTTCAAGAACTTTCGACTACGTTGAGCAAAATACATATCTCAAAATTTTGACTGGATATGTTTGGGGAAATGGTGTGCGTGAGAGGAGGTTTAGTTCCCCTTCAATCACTTTTGACTATTAAAAGGGTACTGGCCCTTTAAATTTTCAATTGAATGAGCCCTTTTTGATGTTTTTACAACATCTCTTTCTATAAAAACCTTACATGCTCCCAGGGTATAACTTACAACCTGAGGGTTGTGGGGGAATGGGTAGACATCCTTAAATACCTAATTTCTAAATATTTCAACTACGTTGAACAAAATGGCTATCTAAAAATTTTGATTGGATGTGTTTGGAGAAAATGTGGCCGTGAGAGGGGGGTTAGTTGCCCTCAAATCACTTTTGACTATTAAACCGGGCACTAGCCCTTTGAATTTTCATTTGAATAAGCCCTTTTTTAAGCTTCTACGACAAAGATTTCAATAAAAACCTTATATGCCCCCAGGGCATAACTTGTAACCCTTGCCCTGAACAATGTGGTGGGAGTGTCCTGCTCAAAGGTATAATTTCCTGAAATTTAAACTGCGTGGAACAAAATAGCTGTTTCAAAATTTTGATTGGATATGTTTGGGGAAATGGTTGCCTTCCAATCACAAATTTTGATTGGATATGTTGGGGAGTTAGTTGCCTTCCAATCACTTTCGACTATTAAAAAGGGCACAAGCCATTTCAATTTCCAATCGAATGAGCCCTTTTTGAAGTTTCTACGAAAAACGCGTTCTATAAAAACCTTATATGCCCCCAGGGAATAACTTACAACCCTTGCCCTTAGGACTGTGGGGGAGTGTCCTCCTCAAAACATAATTTCTATCTGAAAATCTACAACGCTGAACAAAAGTGCTATCCAAGTATGTTAACTGGATGTGTTTTGGGAAAAGGTGGGCGAGAGAGGGGGGTTAGTTGCCATTAAATCTGTTTCGACTATTAAAAAGGGCAATAGACCTTTAAATTTCCAATCAAATGAGTTTTTAAGTTTCTCCGGCAAAGATTTCAATAAAAACTTATGTGCCCCAAGGGCATAACTTATAACCCTTGCCCTGAAGACTGTGGGGGGAGTGTCTTGCTCAAAGGTATAATTTCCTGATCTTTAAACTGCGTGGAACAAAATGGCTATCTCAAAATGTTGATTGGATTTGTTGCGGGAAATGGTGGGCTTGGAAGGGGTGTTAGTTGCCTTCCAATTACTTTCGACTGTTAAAAAGGGCACTAGCCGTTTCAGTTTCTAATCGAATGAGCCCCTTTTGACGTTTCTATGACAATACGTTCTATTAAAATCTTATATGCCCCCAGGGAATAACTTACAGCCCTTGCCATGAGGGCTTGAGGGGGTTGTCGTCCTCAAAGACCTAATTTACAGAACTTAAAACTACGTTGAATAAAATGGATATCTCAAAATTTTGATTGGATGTGTTTGGGGAAAAGGTGGGCATGAGAGGGGGTTTAGTTACCCTCCAATCTTTTTGACTATTAAAAAGGGCACTAGCCCTTTGATATTCCAATCGAATGAGTCTTTTTTGAAGTTTCTACGACAACGCCTTCTATAAAAACCTTATATGCCCCTAGGGCATAACTGACAACCCTTGCATTGAAGGCTGTAGGGGAGTGTCCTTCTCAAAGACATAATTTCTATCTGGAAATCAACTACGCTGAACAAAATAGGTATCTTAAAATTTTGATTGGATGTGTTTCAGGAAATGGTGGGCATTGAAGGGGTTGTATTTTCCTTCAAATCACTTTCAACTATTAAAAAGGCACAAGCCACTCCAATGTCCAATTGAACGAGCCCTTTTCGAAGTTTCTACGACAACTTCTTCGATACGAAGTGCCCTGCTCTAAAGGAAAAAATAATAAATAATGCATTGAGCCAACATCGTTCTTATATGCCCTCAGGGCAAAACTTAAAAACCTTGCCCCGAGGGTTGTGGGGGAGTGTCCTCCTCAAAAAGATATTTTCTATCTGGAAATTAACTACACTGAACAAAATTTTGATTGGAAGTGTTTTGGGGAATGACGGGCGTGGGGGGAGGGGGGATAATTGCCCTCCAATCACTTTCGACTGTTAAAATGGCACTAGCCACTCCAATTTCCAATCGAATGAGAATTTTTCGAAGTTTTTACGACAAATCCTTTCATACGAAGTGCCCGGGTATGGAAAAAAAATAATACATTGTTCCAACATCGATCTTTACTTAGGCAGCGCTATTGCGCTGCCTATGATGCTGATAGCAATCAATGCTAGAAAAGCATAATTTTTGCTTTCGCCATGCCGCGAAAGCCACCATTTGGTATCCGCAAGAGCCTAAAGGACCATTGGCTATCTGACCAAACATGGGAACTCATAGAGACAAGGAAAAAAGTAAAAGCATCACTTATCCAATGACAAATCTCTGACCGACCAATCCTCAGAAACGATGTATACAGAGCTGATGATAAAGTGGTAAAGAAGAGTGCCTGAAAAGCCCCGAGAAATCTACTGGAGCAGAAAACAGCACAGGAAGAAGAGGCAGCGAAGAAAGGTGACTCAAGAGCCGTCTATAAAATCACTAATGGGATTATTGAAAGAAATCCTCTATTCAACATGGACCAGTAAAAGACCCCTCGGGTATCCTGATAACCGAGCAGTCTGATGTAAACGAAGTCTGGGCCAGCCACTTCGAGAAGCTGTTGAGCAAACCTCCACCAGACGATCCCCCAGAGATCCCAGCAACAACACTGTTTTCTTTAAACATCAGCCCGGATCCACCGTCATCCACCGAAATTATAGCAGCAGCAAAGAAGCTGAAAATGGGAAGTCACATGTCGAAGACAGGATATCCACGAAAATGATAAAAGCGACTGTTCTGACCTTCATCAAGTTCTGGACAGCGCTGCTCGCAGTAATCTGGACGACCGCCAAAATACCTTCAGATTAGAAACGCAGCACCCTTGTGAGGATCTTTAAGAAAGGCGATGCGTCCCTCCCAGGCAACTGGCGAGGAATCTGCATGCTTTCCATACCTAGAAAATTGCTGACGCACCACTGCAGAGAATCAGCTTGCAGCTCGACAGACACCTTCGCAACGACCAACATGGATTCAGACCGAACTGTTCATGTGCGGACCTGATCTTTACTCTACGGATACTGAAGGAAGAAAGCAGAGAGTGCCGCTCAAAAATCTACATGATACTCATCGATTTTGAAAAGGCATTTGACTAAGTAGGCCGCCAAAGTCTGTGGAAGATCCTACTGTATTACGGAATCCCTGAAAAGATAGTTTCTTTGATCAATTTGCTCTATAAAGATAGCGAGTACTGTGTAAAGTCACCAAATGGCCAAACTCGTTTCTTCCACATTCTGTCAGGAGTAAAAGACCAGCCAAGGCAAAAGTTAAGGGTCCAATAACAAAAAAAAATATAATATTACAATGGCGCTAAGGACAATGAAATCTACTGTTGAAAAACAAGGAACAGCGATGACTGGCCGCAAAAACCATTTAAATAGATCAGGACTTTAAGAAAGAATTCGTATTTTTCACAGGGTGGCTATATCGATCCTGTGGTGATATTATGACAACAAGAAAAGGTTCGAATTGTCAGTGGCTAGATCAGTAGTCTGTGGCTAGACAATGAGAATCGATATAAAAAAGCCTGCCGCGTGCCGTATATATATATATATATATATATATATATATATATATATATATATATATATATATATATATATATATATATATATATATTATATATATATATATATATATATATATATATATATATTATATATATATATATATATATATAATATATATATATATATATATATATATATATATATATATATATATATATATATATATATATATATATATATACATATATATATATATATATATATATATATATATATATATATATATATATATATATATATATATATTATATATATATATATATATATATATATATATATATATATATATATATATATATATATATATATATATATATATATATAGAGTGTCTGTGTGTCTGTATTTCTGATTATCTAGTTTAAAAATATGCATAATTGCTTGAAATATAAATAATTAGTTTTTAAAAACCTACGGCATGTGACTTTGTTTCCATGCTTTCTCATTTTCCTATTTGGGTCCAACACAAAGGTTTAATTTGAAGTTTTGAGCCCCTTGGGATAAAGATCCACTAGCTTAACTTTAAAATTAGATTGTTTTCCAAAATTCACGAGAATCCTATTTAAGTTCCTACAACAGCTTTGGTAATTTTAAAGCTTAATTTTAGATTATCTATTTCTGTTTCGAAAAAAAAAAATAGTCAGATTTTTAAAGGGAAAGCTTTAGTCAGAGAGCCATTCACCGAAAATGTAACTAACAGGTTGTCAGTAAGTAGCAGAAGGTTTGACTACGGCAAATAGGGGTCATTAGTTGCTAGTGCTGACTATGAATATGTGCGTTACATACTCGGGCAGGGGGAGATGGGCGTGCTAGTCTTCAAAATTCGATTTTTTTTTGGCTATTGGTAAGTAAGTAGGTAATAAATTTGAGATCCAAAGTATAAATAACAATATAGAATAATGGCACCACTTGCCAGGCAGTAAGGACAAAAAGAATACAGGCATAATACAATAGGAACTAAAGAGGATAGAAGACAAGATGCAAACTAAAATATCAGATAAAAGGCCCGAAATGCCTCAAATAAATCTTGCAGTAAAACAATTACTGGCAGAACGTAAGAGACACTGGACAAAGTGAACAGTTGTATAGCTTATAAATCAGATAAAAAAAAAAAATGAATATAACCAGAGATAAGACTGAATTAAGATTTAATATAAATCACGCAAAGTGATATTACTATTTTTATCAACAAAATCAGGAAAAGACAAGAAACTTCTTTATCATCTGGATAATTATAAATTTAAAAAGACGATCACATAACTAAAACTAAATCGCTCACATCTGATCGGAGGTAGACGAGGCTTAGAGCCAAGACAAGTAGGGTAATGACTGACATGGTCCGTAAGCAGTGGCATAATTAACGCAAGTTTGCGTTAATTAAACTTGCTCCTAACGCAAGTTTATTGGATCGACCTATTTTGCCCCCCCCCCCTAAAAAAAATCCTGGATCCGCCCCTGTCCATAGGAAACAAATCAATTGAGTACATTATTGAAGTTAGACTATTTTTGATACAAGAAACTAATTAGACAACAAAAAAATTGAAGCACTTGAGAAAGGTGCAACATATTAATAAACTAATAGGCACTCTTCATAGGAGACGAGCCTGGCATTGACAACAGAGATTGAAACACGGATTCAAAACACACCTTCAAAACCTCCAATCAAAATACGGACTCCCCTATAGTGTACCATCTGAAGAGGAGCTAAGTAACCCTTAAATGTTTTAAAATAGAACAGGATAAAAAATAGATTTTGGTAAAATTTCAACAATAATCGTCCGGCCTATGATAATTGATGCTGCTGGTTTTGAATACGTCCAGCGTACAATCAGGCTTATTGCTGATGCCCTTGAAACTTGGCTTTACTATTTTCATTTGCTCTACAGATTGAAAAGAAACCACTCTAGTATTCACGGATTTGGCGAGTATCGGATAGTTGTTCTGTCAGACTGGAAAAATACTTCTATATTCTCGTTAATAAATAATCAAGAATGTTTGTACACGGCCCTTAAAGATAATTATCTTTACATACCCAACTGAAATTACTAATGATGTGAACAAAAAAAGACCTGTATGCTTGTCTATTAGCGACAGCTAAGTATTTTATGTAATGCACCTATGCAAAAACATCTATATAACATAAAAGAGGTATTCAAACACTCCCCTCATATCCAAAAAGTAAACCACAAGGTATGTTTCCCGCATATGACCAAGTTTTTGCACAACCCTTGTCTAAGCAGTATTCCTGTGCAACGCCATCTGGAAATGCCTTTAGGGTGCAGAACACCCTAAAGACCACCACAGATTAAATATGTAATATTGTTACACTGGTAGGGTGATAGGTAATCTCACTAATAATTTTGAACTTGCAGCTCAGGGTTTTCTTTTTTTTTGTTTTTTTTTTTTTCATATTCACAGGGGTAGATCTAGAACAAAATTTTGGGGGAATCCCAATCTGACAAGATTGCGAAAGAGCAAATTTCTTTTTTTTTTTGGGGGGGGGGGGCACTGTGATAAAGGTGCCAATAATTGACCAAATCGGCAAATTAATTCTAAAAAAAAAGAGTAAAAATAAATGAGGTGCCAAAAAAATATCGAGGAGAAAAGGAGGACAGGGACCCTGGACCCGCCACTGCATATTCATGCTTAGCTTATACCTGTTTAGTTTATGTTTATATTGATGTTGCAAACATAAAATGTCTCTATTAAAAATTATGAGCATATTCATATTCAGTGTGTACATATTCATCTTATTACGAATCATGGTTTTCTTTTTTCAAGTTTATGCATACCTGTTTGAAGAACAGACACTAGAATCGGAGCTCCATGAGCTCCCAAAATACGAAGTTGACTATGTGTCAGAGTATGGACCATCAGAACTAAAAAAAATGGCTGCCATCGAAGCTAATTTGATTGATCACAAGGTCTACTTGAATAAAGAAAATCCTGCTTACAGACACTACACGATGCTAAGAGCTTCTGATGATGCAGTTATAGCAGGAGAGAAGGGGCTTATGGTTACTAAGGCTACTCAACTGCTTAAGAAAAGGTTAGTGCTAGAATTGGTGAGTTTCTAATCTAGAAGAAATTTTAAGAGTAATCTATTCTTTATTTTGTTCTATAATAGCAGAGGAAAAGGTTGTATGTCGAGAATTCATAATTCAATTGTGGAATATTAATAAAATTTGCGGAAATGGACCTTTATCCCAAATTAATTTCTTAGGACCAGAGCAACCGAAAAAAAACAACACAAAACTTACAGAGCATGGCTTTTCTAGAACAAAGAACCAGCACATATATATATATATATATATATATATATATATATATATATATATATATATATATATATATATATATATATATATATACATATATATATATATATATATATATATATATATATATATATATATATATATATATATATATATATATATATATATATATATATATATATACATATATATATATATATATATATATATATATATATATATATATATATATATATATATATATATATATATATATATATATATATCTATATATATATATACATGTATGCATATATCTGTTTTTCCTTGCTTATATGAAATAATACTTATTTGTCTTAGTGTTTGCCAACTCAATTTTGCACATGGAGACCTTTCGGTGGAAATTTTACAGTGCGTTCGGATTTCTGGGAAAAAATTTCCACTGAAGGGGGATTTTTGGAGTGATCGGAAAAACGATTAGAAATTAAGGTCTTTTTTCAAATCAAAGTATGCTAAGGAGAATATTTTCAGGGTTTATTGTCCGCAAGAAAGTTTACGAGGGAGGGGGCTTTCAGCTAGGATGAAATTGTCCGGAGGGGATTTTAAAGTGGTGTGTACTTTACATCGGAGGAACTTTCCACGTAGGAGTTTCCGGTAAGGAGAAAGAACTTTTCATGGAAGGTGAGCCAGACTTCCCAACATTTTTTGGAAAATTAATTGAAAAAAACTTTTTCCACAAAAAAAGTTTTCCAAAGAAAAATAACTGTTTTAACTTTTATAACTTTAATAAATTAAATAATACTAACATTTTGATTACTAAATACCAGTATATGTATATTAAACTGACAATGCAAATTCATTTGTATTTTTTTCAGTAACGTGCAAACTATGTTCTGGCCTTGGGAAGGCATAGGGGTTTTGAGCCCAACTTATGTTAATTTCTGCTCCTTTTGATTTTGACTCGGTTATTTATTGTAATTTCTGTTCGTTTTGGGTTTCATTTATTTATCGATGCTGATTTGTGGTAGTTTCACGCTTGGTAGATTATTTGATTTTATTTTTGGTCATTTTTTGTTGAATGGAGTTCTTTACTTTTCTTTGAAAAACTTATTTTGTGGAAAAAGTTTTTTTAATTAATTTCTGTTCGTTTTATATTGACATAGTCTTTTCAGAGAAAAAGAAAATAATGCTTGAAATCTTTTTGTTTTTTAAGAATTCATAGTATGGCCTACTATTTGTATGCTGTAGAAAAATTTTCAGCTATTTTTAACAACAGACACCCTTTTAAAAATCTGGACACAAAAAGTAGTGTTTAATTTAGTTCCATACATCCTCTAGTTGACCTGAAATGGAAAACTTGAAACCATTCGCAAAAAAATATGTTTACTTTCTTTGATAGCTTGGATACACTTGCGCTATTTTGATTTGGTTAAATTTTAAGAGGAGAAGCAGCCCCAAAAGTTTGAACATTATACCCTCAGTCAATCTTGGGATACTGCTGAGAAGCCTTATTGGGAATTGGCATTAACATAGTACATTTTGATTTAATCTTATGGCAACATTTAGTTTTTAAACATAAAGTCAAATAGGAGGGTGGGCGTTGGAGGGGGATTATTTTCCCTCCAATAAATGTCCACTATTAAAAACGGCATCAACCCTTTCTATTTTCAATTGAATGAGCCCTTTTTGAAGTTCCTACGACAACTCCTTCGATACAAAGTGGCCTGGTCTAAACAACAACAACAACAAAAAAATAATACATTATACCCACATCGATCTTTACTATAAAACTGTCAAGCCTTCCAACCACTTTCGACTATTAAAAAGGGCACTAGGCCTTTCGATTTCCAATTGAATGAGCCCTTTTTGAGTTTCTACGAGAACACTTCCTATAAACACCTAATATGCCCCCAGGGCATAAATTACAATCCTTACCCCAAGGGCTGTGAGAGTAGTTATCATCCTCTAAGACCTAATTTCCAGAACATTCAACTACATTAAACAAAATGGGTATCTCAAAATTTTAATTGCATGTGTCTGGGAAAATGGTGGGCGTGAGAGGGGCGTTAGTCTTTCTCCAATCACTTTCAACTATTAAAAAAGGCACTAGCCCTTTCAATTTCCAATCAAATGAGCCCTTTTGAAGTTTCTACGACAACACTTTCAATATAAACCTTATGTACCCAAAGGTGATAACTTACAACCCTTGCCCCGAGGGCTGGGGGAGGGGTTGTCATCCTCAAAGACCTAATTTCAAGAATTTTCTACTACGTTGAACAAAATGGCTATCTGAAAATTTTGATTGGATGTGTTTGGGAGAATGGTGGGCGTGAGAGGGGGGTTAGTTACCCTCCAAACACTTTCAACTATTAAAAAGGGCCTTAGCCCTGTCAATTTCCAATCCAATGAGCCCCCTTTGAAGTTCTTATGACAATTCTATCTGGAAATCAACTACGCTGAACAGAATGGCTATCTCAAAATTTTAATTGGACGTGTTTGGGGGAATGATGGGCGTGGGGGGGGGCTAGTTCTCCTCAATGCAACTGAGGAGTCTCCTCTTCAACAACATAATTTATATCTGGAAATCAACTACGCTGAACAAAATAGCTATCTAAAAATTTTTATTGAATGTTTTTCGGAAAGGGTTGGCGTGGAAGGTGTATTAGTTGCCTTCCAATCACTTTCGACTATCAAAAAGCTCACAAGCCACTCCATTTTCAAATTGAATGAGCCCTTTTCGAAGTTTCTACGACAACCTCTTCGATACGAAGTGCCCTCCTCTAAAGTGAAAAAATAATAAATGATAATTTGTGCCAACATCATTCTTATATGCCCTCAGGGCATAACTTAAAACCCTTTCCCCGAGGGTTGTGGGGGAGTGTCTTCCAAAAAAACATATTTTATATCTTGAAATCAACTTCGCTGAACAAAATGACTATCTCAAAATTTTGATTGGATGTGTTTGGGGGAAATTTTGATCGGATGTGTTTGGGGAAAAGGTGGGCATGAGAGGGGGTAGAGCTGCCCTCACATCACTTTTGACTATTAAAAAGGGCAGTAGCCCTTTGAATTTCCAATCGAATGAGCCTTTTTTGAATACCCGCATAACTTACAACCCTTGCCCCGAGGGTTGTTGGGGAGTATCCTCCTAAAAGACATATTTTCTATCTGGAAATCAACTACGCTGAACAAAATGGCTATCTCACAATTTTGATTTGATATGTTTGGGGGAATGATGGGCGTGGGGGGCTAGGTACCCTCCAATCAATTTCGACTATTAAAAAGGGCACTAGCCCTTTGAATTTCCAATAGAATGAGCCGTTTTTGAAGTTTCTACGACAAAGCCTTCTATAAAAACCTTATATGCCCCCCGGGCATAACTTAAAACCCTTGCCCCGAGGGTTGTAGGGGAGTGTCCTCCTCAATAACATATTTTCCATCTGGAAATAAACTACGCTGAATAAAATGGCTATCTCAAAATTTTGATTGGATGGGTTTGGGGGAAAGATGGGCTTGGGGGGGGGGGGGGTAGTTACCCTCCAATCACTTTCAACTATTAAAAAGGGCACTAGCCCTTTGAATTTCCGATCGAATGGGCCTTTTTTGAAGTTTCTACGACAACGCCTTCTATAAAAACCTTATATACCCCCAGGGCATAACTTAAAACCCTTGCCTCGAAGGTTGTGGGGAGTGTCCTCCTCAATAACATATCTTCCATCTGGAAATAAACTACGCTGAACAAAATGGCTGTCTGTAAATTTTGATTGGATTTGTTTGATGGAATGATGGGCGTGGGGGGGGGGCTAGTTGCCTTCCAATTAATTTCGACTATTAAAAAGGGCACTAGCCATTTCAATTTCTAATCGAATGAGCCCTTTTTGAAGTTTCTACGACAACTTCAGACATGCGACTTACGGTAAAACTGACCTATAAGTTTTACTTAGTTTGTAACTGAGATTTACTCAGTTACAAAGTGAGTAAAACTTTTAAAGAAGTTCAGGTATAATATAATAACAAATGGACACAGAAGAATGTTAAGAAATTGGTGCAATTAAATGCCGTAATTATGCTTTTCGTTTTTTCCCCTGCCTTGATGTATGAGAGCTTTCTCTTCTGGACAATTCTCAACTCTAGCGTCTTTGAAACTAGGCGGTTTACCTGAAATATCTTTGGTTGTTTCACGATCGTTCCTTGAAGCAACTCCTGGCAAGTTCTTTTTGAAGAATTCTCAGTAGTAATTTGCATCGACAACCGTCATGAATCTCATGAGAGACTATATCTCTTATCTTGTCTTCCGGCAAGCTCATGACCCAAATCATAGGCTTTGGAACCTCGAGATTCTCAAATACCCTTACCTTTGAGATGTTTTTCCCCTTCACTCCGTGAAAGGTTATCTCTGGTGCAATTGGGACAATTTTACAATGATCATCTGCAAACACTCTTTGTACCATACAATTCCGCTAGAAATTCTGGCGGAATTCGACTCATTTAGCCTTTGAGAAAGGCACTTCTGAATATTTTTTTATAAGTTTTCGAGCATGTCTAGAAATTAAGAAAATGTGATGGTTGCAACTGGATGATCCTATATGGAGTTTGACAACTTTACTTTCGTAAATTTTTGACTTAGTCTAGAGGCGAGTACATTTCCTGGTTCTTAAGTGCACTCTCAATAACACTGTGTGTTGCATCTACTTCTTGAATAAGAGAGTGTCCTGGCTCACAATATTTAATAATACTTATCTCAACCTGCGGATTTTTGAACAGGATATTGTGCATATTGTAGCTCATTTTGAAATTTCCATTTTGCAGAAAGTCTGAACCTGACCATGTTATTAACTTACTGATATCAGGAAATGTCTGAAACACTTTATCGAGAATAGCTGCTAAAGCACTTAGGATGTCATTTCCACTCCTATCACCTTGCATATTAGACCAAATGACACAGTAAACTTTGCTGATAGATTCCCCAAAGTTTCTGGTAAAAGTCTAGTTTAGCTGTGAGATTTTAAACCGTAATCTTTTGCTTGTAAAAGTTAGCAGAGACATTTCTCCTGGGTAGAAAAAAAAACATCTTCTAGATCAAAACAGAGAACTGTCACTTGATGATTAGAACAATCTTTTCCACGCTCCTCTCTATTCTCTGATTTTCCTTTCACGTGCTTCTCATGGTTCAACCGAAGTGATTCTCGTAAATCAATGCAGTTCCTACCACCAACCTTTACTTCTTCACATATGTCACATCTATCACTTTTGGGTACATGAAAAGCTAATTTAAATTTTCTATTAAACACTTTACATAAAATGTCTCTCTCACAGGTTTTTCAGAATCATAACGACATTTTCCTCATAAAGCTCAAACATTTTTCGCGAATTTAAACTTGCATCAATATATTCACGAGAAGTTTTGGAACGACAGTAATGAGACTCCACTTTTGGAGAACACATAATATGGTCGTGAACAAAATTTAAAGCAACAGGGCTAATTTTGTTTGCAGGGGGTGGAGTTTGTTTGGGACTTTTAATAAATGGAGATTTTTATTACATAACTAATATATACGTACAAAAAAAGCACGAAGCCCAGTATTCTGGGCTTGTATGGCTACTACTACTACTAACAACTCACCGCAGCACCAAGCCGCATGAGGCCAACACAGCTACGCACGCTCCTTCTCCACATCAATCTATTCAAAGCCTCCCTTTTTACACCCGACCACGAAGTTCCCATTTCCTTTAAATCTTTCTTAATGACGTCCTCCCAACCCAGACGGGGACGACCTGCTTTCCGTTTAGCCCTAGACGGTTGGCCGAAAAGAACAATCTTCGGCAATCTGTCATGCTTCTTCCGCACAAAGTGCCCTTGCCACCTCAATCTTTCTTTCATTATAGCCCTAGAGAGCGGTGTTGAACTACATTTTTCGTATAGCCTATTGTTTGAAATACGGTCAGTCAGCCGGGTACCCAGAACAATCCTTAAGCAATTTCTCTGGAACATCATATTTCTACCTGGGATCCTGTCTATTTGCTCCTGAATCTGTAAGCAAAATTCATCTGAGTCACTAGTATCTCCGTCAGTCGGTTCTACAGGAGCGTATACTACTATAACTGATACCCTGAACTTTTTAGTCATGAAATGAGCAAGTAGTATTCTATTATTAATACCTTCCTAGCCTAAACAAGACTTAGCAGCTTCCTTATTCATAATGAGCCCTACTCCCAGTTAATGTACCCCATCCTTCCTGCCTGAGTAAACAAATTCTATATTACCTAATTTCATGCTTCCTACCCCTGGGATATGAGTTTCTGAAACTCCTAATAAATCCAGTTCAAATCGTCCGAATTCGTCAGTCAAAATGTCGATACGATAGTCATTTTTCAACGTCGTAACATTCCAAGTTCCAATTTTCATGTTCTTTAAATCACCAAAATTATTTTCGCCTCAGGAAAAGCAATGACCCCGGATACCAGTGCATGACGGGGATCATATACATTCTCAAGTCTACAGCGAAGTGCTTAAGCCAGCTTAGAACCGGAGAGCAAGAAGTCCCTGGGACCTCCATGAATGGAGGCTTTGTCCAATCCTGGTCCCATCTTGGTCACAACATGGTTTTCAGCACTTGGCGACGCTCTTCTATCAACGAGAGTCGAAATCCTGTACAGACAGTCTCAAGCCTATTACCCCCGCCTCATTATATATTCATGCCTACAAATATTATGCTACTACGGGGATGCAGCCAATAATAGATAAATTAGCTAGGAAGAGGTTTTTCAGCCCGAAGACGCCCGTCAAGACATACCAAGCCCAGAAGAATTGTCCATTAGTCAGAATCCCGTGGGAATACTGTGTCGTTTACTAGCCTATACTTTCCTCGAGGGCTGCCACTCCTCAAGTGGGAATAGAGTTGACCGCAAGGTCCCCAGTCTTACAGGTACCACAAAAAGGTCGAGGCAGCCCTTTTCAGGGGCCATTGTCCATAGATCTGGATCTTACGCCCTGCCGCAGTTGTCCTCCTATAGACGATCCTCCCGCGATGGTGTTCTGCATCACCATGCAATTTAACACATTACTGGGAGAAGGGTTGTAACTCATGGGACTTGTGGAAAAATCAGTGGGCCCTTTTGAGTGTACATTTGAGGGGCCTTCTTTCTCCTCCGCCTGTATTTATGACCCCGGACGAGGGTGCCCCAGTTTCTATTATGGACCCCCAGGGACAAGGTCCCCCCTTGGTCCGTGCCTCCTATGGAGGTGACCTATATATCTGTAGAGCGTTCCCCTATCGCCACCTTGGGACACGCTGATGGCTTGGGGGAGGCCAGGAATACAAAAATGAAATTAATTAAAAATATTATGTTTCCTTTAAAAATGGAAAATGGTATTGTCTTCTACTCCTATATTACTCTACATTACACATCTGCATCGGGTTACCACACCTTCCAACTACCAACATATGAACACAGCATTATAATTATAATTCTGCTCGAGAAAAAAAAAAATCAAAAATCAAAACTCATACTCATACAGGCAATGATGTCTCAACTGGCAACGGAAATCAGTCCTATCTAACTCCTTTTTCAGCAAAGAAGGCAACCAATTCCACAGCGCTGGAAGAGCCTGGTGACTGGAGAATACCGACCTTGTCGACACCCTCAGTGGTCTCCTATACTGGCTTACATGTCTAGTTCCATAAATGTGAAAATGCGCAGCAATAGACAAAATATTCCAAAAGCAAACCGGAAAAATATTATTAATAATATCAAACATAAGGAAAACCTTATAAAACTTACTTAATACAGAAAACGGCTGTATTTGGACGCGAGAATAAATGGATCTTACAGAAGTTTGGCTCTCAACCGCATATATCACTCTCATTGCTTGGTTTTGTAGTGACCGCAACTGCTTAAGATAGGTCGAAAATGTATTAGAAAGGTACATCACGGATTAGACTAGGTACATCATCAGAAGTGTTGGTATTATGTGCATAATAAATCCGTTTCTGGTGGATTTCCAATCATGAAAGGTAAAAGTCTTTCCATACAAGGTGTGTTTTTTACTTGGCTGTTACATAATAAAACACTGTGTTCATTCTCCTAGTTTCTTCTTTTGTTTCTCTTCTTTGCAGGCATTTAGTAGTCTTAAGATAATACATTTTTTTCCATCTCATGATAAAGCCTAGAACGCTTCAAAAACCTCTTGCCGCTCTTGTCGGCTAATTGTGTGACAAGAGCAAGGACATGTTGAACTGCACATGTTTACTTTTATCTGACGCTTTCCATGCTTCTTACTTTTAATTAAATAGAACAAAAAGGTTTTTAAACTGAAAGTAAACAGCAACATTAAAACTTACAACGAACAGAAATTATTACGTATATGACGGCTTTCGCCCCCTAATACCTTGCTCCTTACGCTAAAGTTCGAATTTCGTTCTAGTTCTTTAAAAATGACCCCTGATCATAAGGCAGTTTAATCATAGGCAGCGCAATAGCGCTGCCTAAGTTAAGAACGATGTTGACACTAAGTATTATTGTTATTTTTTTCTAGACCAGGGCACTTCGTATCGAAGGAGTTGTCGTAGAAACTTCGAAAAGGGCTCATTCAATTGTAAATGGAATGGCTCTTGCCCTTTTTAATAGTCGAAAGTGATTGGAAGGAAACTAGCACCCCTTCCACGCTCACCATTTCCCCAAACACATCCAATCAAAATTTTTAGATAGCCATTTTGTTCAACGTAGATGAAAGTTCTGGAAATTAGGTTTTTGAGAATGACATCCCCCCCCACAGCCTTCAAAGCAATTACTGTAAGCTATGCCCAAGGGGCATATAAGGTTTTATAGAAAGCGTTGTCGTAGAAACTTCAAGAAGGGCTTATTCGATTGTAAATTGCAAGGGCTAGTGCCCTTTTTAATAGTCAAAAGTGATTGGAGGGCAACTAACGCCCCTCCCACACCCACCATTTCCCCAAACACATCCAATCAAAATTTTAAGATAGAAATTTTGTTCAACGTAGTTGAAAGTTCGGGAAATTAGGTCTTTGCCACCGTTGTCTTAGAAACTTCAAAAAGGACTCATTCAATTGGGAATTAATAGGGCTAGTGCCCTTATTAATAGTAAAAAGTGATCGGAGGGCGAATGACCCTTCGCCCATTCCCATCATTTCATCAAATACTTCCGATCAACATTTTGATATAGCCATTTTGTTGAACGTAGTTGAAGGTTCCAAAAATTATGTTTCTAAAAATTATGTCTAAAAAATTCTTTTAAATGTTTTCACTTTCATAACTTTAAGAAATAAAAAATTGATTAAGATTTTAATTAATAAATATCAGCATATGTATATTAAACTGACAATGCAAATTTTTTTCAGTAAAATCATTTGAATGTTTTTCAGTAAAGTACAAATTATATTCTGGCTTTTAGAAAGCATAGGATTTAGAACCCTACTCAGATTAATTTCTGCTCGTTTTGAGTTTGACTTCTGTATGAGTTTGACTTTGACTTCTCTTCCTGTTTGTTTTGGGTTTCATTTATTGATTGATACTGATTTGTGGTAGATGTAGCTTGGTAGATTATTTGATTCTATTTTTGTTCATTTTGGGTTTAATATAGTTCTTTACTTTTTTTTGGAAAAACTTGTTTTGTGCAAAACGTTTTTGTTATTAATTTGAATTAAGAGCTCTTTTGAAAGTACAAAAAACTTTAGCGTAAAGAGCGAGGTATTGACGATATATATATATATATATATATATATATATATATATATATATATATATATATATATATATATATATATTATATATATATATATATATATATATATATATATATATATATATATATATATATATTATATATATATATATATATATATATATATATATATATATATATATATATATTATATATATATATATATATATATATATATATATATATATATATATATATATATATATATATATATATATATATATATATATATATATATATATATACATATATATATATATATATATATATACATATATATATATATATATATATATATATATATATATATATATATATATATATATATATATATATATATATATATATATATATATATATATATATATATATATATATATATATATATATATATATATATATATATCACATATAGTGATTAGTGGAATGAAGAATAAGGAAAAGAAATAAGATTTACCACACACTCACACACAAAAAAATAAAATAAACTATACTAATATCCTCAAACAAGTTTTCCCTCCTAAGGGACGAAGTGTCGCTTGATAGTCAGTGGGAAAAAATTGCAGAAACCGTGAAAGAGGTCGCACAAGAAGTTGTGGGCTACAACAGGAAGAAGAAAGAGCAGTGGATATCTGAAAGTATGACCATAGCACGACTTGTTCTAGAGAATATGTAGATAACCTGAAAGCGCAGTACAAGCGTCTCCATAAGCAAGTCAAAGCAGCAACCAGGGAAGATAAGAGGATGTACCTCGAAACTATGGCCGAACAGGCTGAGGCAGCCGCTAGACGGGGAGATAGCCGTACTGTGTATGCCATAACGAAGCAGTTAGCGGGTATTTCAAAGGCGTCGTCGACCCAAGTTGAAAGCAAAGATGGCATTTTATTAACCCAGACTGATGACACAGTCCGACGCTGGAAAGAGCATTTTAGCGAGGTACTAAATCAGATGCCTCCCACAACTACTTTAAATATCCCTGAAGAACCACTGTTCGATCTCGGAATATGTTCCGGACCTCTCATGCTTAGTGAAGTCAAGGAGGCCCTAAAGACTTTGAAAAACGGAAAGGCTGCAGGCAATGATGGCATATCCTCAGAATTACTGAAGTACGGTAGAAGCGCCCTAGCCGAACCCATATTTGAACTTCTTTCCCGTGTTTGGGATGAAGAAAAAGTCCCTAGTGAATGGTCGAAGGCAGTAATTGTAAAACTCTTCAAAAAGGGACAAAAGACTAAGTGTGATAATTGGAGAGGTATTGCTTTACAGTCTGTTGGCAGCAAAGTCCTGTGCCAAATAATTCTTAACAGGATTCAAAGTAAAGTGGAGAAAATTCTGAGAGATGAGCAGCACGGATTCCGCCAGAATAGATCATGTTGTGACCTGATATTTAACCTGAGAGTCCTGCTGGATGAATCCAATGAATGGCAAGTTCAGCTACTTATGGTATTTATAGATTTTCTCAAAGCCTTCGACTCGATACATCGCGGAACCATGTGGAAGATTTTAGTGCATTATGGAATTCCGACCAAAATTGTAAATATAATTAAAGCGCTGTATCATGATATCATGTGTGCAGTACAGACAGAGGGTGGCCTAACGGAGTGGTTTTCTGTTCAGTCAGGTGTAAGGCAGGGCTGCATTCTATCACCATTACTGTTTGCCATAGTGATAGATTTTGTTCTCCGTGGATGCAGTTTTAGTGGCGGTCTACAATTAAATCCACTGAGAGAACTCAATGATGGTGATTTTGCTGACGATGTTGCACTTACTACCCACGACCCAGAAGATATGCAACGCATTAATGAACTCAGTCGTATGGCAAATGCTGTCGGACTCTCCATAAATACTAACAAGACCAAATCAATGTCGAATGCAGTCATACCTGACTTAGCCGAAGGACTTTTGGTTAACAACGAGGAAACTGAGGAAGTGAGAGAGTTCAAGTATCTCGGCAGCATTCTTACGCAAGATGCCAATTCCGAAAGAGAAATACTGTGCCGAATAACATTGGCTGGGTCTGCTTTCAGCTACCTTAGAAATGTTTGGAGAAATAATCAATACTCCCAGAAGTTAAAGCTTAAAATTTATAATAGCAATGTGGTCTCTGTCCTTACGTACGGCTGCGAAACTTGAAGCATCGCTGCTCAGCTAGAACGACGAGTCCAGGCACTCGACAATAATTGCCTAAGGTCTATCCTAAATATACATTGGACGGAAAGAATACGAAATGATGAAATCTATCGTATGACAAATCATACCTCCATCCTTGATCTTATTAGAAAGCGGCGATGGATGTATTGGGGGCATATGGTGCGAATGGGGGAAGGAAGGCTGCCGCACGACGCATGGTCTTGGACACCCCCGGTCTCCGCAAATCAGGGAGACCGAAAATGACCCTTGGCAGGTCGCTAATGAAGGAGGCGAAGCTGGTGAGGTCCTCTTTGGAGGAGCTATGGTTGAAGGCTCAGGACAGGTCGTCGTGGCGAACCACTGTTGCTGCCTTATGCGCCCCCAGGCGTAGGAGGACCTAAGTCCTAAGTAAGTAAGTCTAATATCAAACAGCATAAAACAGCCGGATGAGACGGTGATGAGGGCACAACCTTAAGAACGCCTCAGAAATAAGTTCCTATTGAAGATGGCACAGAGTGCATAAAATACCAGGAGCACCAAACCTTGCCATTATATACTTCGTTGAGGGAAATTCCATGTAAAATTGTTCAATATGAAGGAAAAACAGCAAAAAGGAAAACAATAATGATAAAAACAGCCAATTGGGTTTCAATGCATGATTTCCAATAAACACAAAAGATAGTGGGAATTTCAAAACTTAAATAAGGTAGGACCAGGTGCAACCAAAAAAAAAACAAAGAAAACAGAAATTGTAAAAAATGAGATAAAGGAAAACTAAAAGCTTGATATTACTTTGCAGGCTTAACTTATCCAACGATATGGCTGGTAAAGTAACGCAGACAATTAAAGTCGAAGGATCGGCCTTAGCAAATACATGTCTGTTAGAGCCGGAGTGTTATTACAATAGATATCGCAGTGCAGATGGAAGCTGCAACAATTTAAAGTCACCTAACATGGGAAGATCTCTTACACAGATGGATCGCATCTTACCTCCAGACTACGATGATGGTAAGTGCACAAAGAAGCAGAGAGTTTACTTGTAAAATATATTCTTGCTCAAATACTTTCTGTTTCTTTTACTGAATTAAAGTTGCATACAGCAGCAAAAGAGAAGCAATCAGATTTGAAAAAGCAGGGCTATTTAATTCCAGTCGCCCAGCCCCTTCCGTAAAAATTTTAGGACTTACGACTTGTCACAAACTTCCCTGATTTTGACAAATAACTTTAATGTTTATTCAAATGCCCTTCTCCAAAAGAAATCATGAGTACTTGGCTGTTTGCTCATATTTATGGTTCCACATGTCCTGAACTGGCGCAAATGAATCAAAGCTGTGAAGTAAGCCAGAAAATACGAATAGCTTTGTCTTCTCGCAACATATCGTTGGATCATTTGCTGTTGATTGGAAAAATGAAAAACTAGCCTTAAACCAATTATTTTTACATCTGATTTTCACTATAATCCAACTTTTACTTATCAATAAATAAAAATAAATGCATAAATACAATATCATTTTCCAAGCAATCCATAATATAAATAATATAAAACTATTCTCTGAGCGCCACATCCCTACACCCCTGCCCCCACGGCCTTTTCGGTTTCTCTTCTGGAGAAGATTGCACGTGTAATAGGCATTTAAATGATATGCGACGTATTATCACCTCCCCTCTACCCTGTAACACGTCACTACAAATTATACCAATGCCAAGCAGGAGGTGCTACCCTCGCTAATTTTTCAAAAATGAGAATCTAAGTTTCTAGTCAAGCTTTGCTGTCAGACTTCTTTTTAGCTTTTTCAAGGGGTATAAAATTGACAAGCAAAAATATTTTACTGCAGCCCTTGTGTTTTCATACTGTATGCAATAGCAGTAGACTGCTAAGTAAAAAGCTATTCTCCTATTCTCCCTTGTTATTTTATGGGGCATGTCAACCTTGCCCCTAAAAGTGAATACTAGGAGATTATTGGAAATGTATTTGGTTCTGAGTCAAAACATTTTTATCGCTCGGTAGAAGCATGAGTTTTGTCCGAACGACCAAGTGCTTGCCTTGTTGGCACCCTAAAAAAAAGGCAATTTTGAATCTTTTAAATGGAAAATTGTTTCACAAACTAATCAATTTGTTATGTTAATGGTTGAAGTGGCCCAAAAAAAGGAAGATTTTAAATCAAAAAGGACATACAGTAGCCTAAACCATAATTAAAACAACATTTAGTTTTTTCTTTGTCTCTAAAAACAACTTGTTTTTTTAAAGAATACTAAATTTTGATAAGAAATAAAGCATCAAAAATAGAACAACTTTAAACAATTTATCATTTTATTTTGAAAATCTAAATATTGTTTAACCCGTATAGACTATTTATAAAAAAAAATAGGTATTTTTTCATGCCTAGATGATAAAATTTGATGTTTATGGTGATTTCAAATACGTAACACTCCATAAGTTCGAAGTTTCGCATCAAAACCTATGGGCCCGGGAAAATTTGGTTAATTTTCAAAAAAGGAGGAAAACACTCCCAACACAAGGGCCAATACTGATGAATATCACATAATCAAATTCAATATATAAGAAAGCTCTCTTACAGAAATTATGAGCTCCTATTTACAAGAATGTGAATTTTTCTTATACGAGAAGGATAGTTACGAAGGCATGTTTATTTGTTCGTTTATTTGTTTGGTTTTACTTTCCAAAAGGGATGATTGTACCAAATCATTAGTCCTAGAATACCATGAGAGGCCACGTTCAGATAGAAGATAGAAGTTCAAGTGCCCTTTTTAAGTGACAAAATAGACCGTGCCACTTTAAAGTTACGTTTCGGCCATTTAACAGCGTAAAACCACAATTATGGCTGGAAGAGGGCCAGAATGGTAAGAAGTGACAGTTCTGATACAGTCAAATGATTTAGAATTACTGAAAAACTGTAGGTTCAGCTATACGGTTATGTTACCCTTGATGACACAAGGTGGCGCATTTTTTCCCCAAGATTGGTGTTGACCTTACAAAATAAACGCTGAATATAGACAATTATTTTTATGCGTCATTTATTTGACTTCATGAATTTGAGGTTTGATAAGTTATCTAAGTGGAAGCCTCCATTAAATTAAAGATATTTCTTAACCAGCAGCAGTTACTTTTTTACTTTTTGACAAAGCTGTGACAAATTTCTGTTTTAACAATGGAAACCAGAAGTTTCAGAAAGTTGGCAAGACCCTTACTTTACAATTACCATTTCCAATGCTAAAATGCTGTGACAAATTTCTGTTTTAACAATGGAAACCAGAAGTTTCAGAAAGTTGGCAAGACCCTTACTTTACAATTACCATTTCCAATGCTAAAATGCTGTGACAAATTTCTGTTTTAACAATGGAAACCAGAAGTTTCAGAAAGTTGGCAAAACCCTTACTTTACAATTACCATTTCCAATGCTAAAATGATGTGACAAATTTCTGTTTTAACAATGGAAACCAGAAGTTTCAGAAAGTTGGCAAGACCCTTACTTTACAATTACCATTTCGAATGCTAAAATGCTGTGACAAATTTCTGTTTTAACAATGGAAACCAGAAGTTTCAGAAAGTTGGCAAGACCCTTACTTTACAATTACCATTTCCAATGCTAAAATGCTGTGATAAATTTCTGTTTTAACAATGGAAACCAGAAGTTTCAGAAAGTTGGCAAGACCCTTACTTTACAATTACCATTTCCAATGCTAAAATGCTGTGACAAATTTCTGTTTTAACAATGGAAACCAGAAGTTTCAGAAAGTTGGCAAGACCCTTACTTTACAATTACCATTTCCAATGCTAAAATGCTGTGACAAATTTCTGTTTTAACAATGGAAACCAGAAGTTTCAGAAAGTTGGCAAGACCCTTACTTTACAATTACCATTTCCAATGCTAAAATGCTGTGACAAATTTCTGTTTTAACAATGGAAACCAGAAGTTTCAGAAATTTGGCAAGACCCTTACTTTACAATTACCATTTCCAATGCTAAAATGCTGTGACAAATTTCTCTTTTAACAATGGAAACCAGAAGTTTCAGAAAGTTGGCAAGACCCTTACTTTACAATTACCATTTCCAATGCTAAAATGCTGTGACAAATTTCTGTTTTAACAATGGAAACCAGAAGTTTCAGAAAGTTGGCAAGACCCTTACTTTACAATTACCATTTCCAATGCTAAAATGCTGTGACAAATTTCTGTTTTAACAATGGAAACCAGAAGTTTCAGAAAGTTGGCAAGACCCTTACTTTACAATTACCATTTCCAATGCTAAAATGCTGTGACAAATTTCTGTTTTAACAATGGAAACCAGAAGTTTCAGAAAGTTGGCAAGACCCTTACTTTACAATTACCATTTCCAATGCTAAAATGCTGTGACAAATTTATGTTTTAACAATGGAAACCAGAAGTTTCAGAAAGTTGGCAAGACCCTTACTTTACAATTACCATTTCCAATGCTAAAATTATTGTTTGATTGTATTGTGTTTAGTAATTTGTTTTGACTGCAGGTGGGTCGTGGGAATTTTCTTTGCTTTCTTTCTTTTTCTTACCACTTTGACCTCCCTCCTTCCAAAAACTAAAATAAATAAAAGTTCAAATAGGGATAAAATCCTTTTAATGGACAGATTGACAGTGTTTCACAAACAGTGATAGAAATTCACAGGATATTTCGGCCACATATGCAGTGACCGTCATCAGTAAAATAAATTATTATTTATTATCTAAGAAAAAACATGTACAAGTGTAACATATTCTAAACTTCGTAAAAAATTTCACTGATTTCTCGGGGGGAAGGGCTTTTCTTTAAATTCAATCCAATAAAAGTTCCATAAGATTGTCCTGTCATTCCAAAAAATTTACCAGAGTGTCAACCGGCAATTACCAGCTCTTGGTGAATTTGTCAAGTCGTCTGCTCTGTTTTATGTGATAATAAATGCTATTTTGAAAGAAAAAACAAACAGCTAAAATCAGACAATAGATTTGAGATTGGCTCAAATGACAGCTCAATGACAGCTTAATGACAGCTCAACGACAGCTTCCGTCTGAAGATTCTCCCTGGAAATTAGAAAAACAGAAACAATGACTTTTAAGTCGAATTGTATATACATTTATATCAGTATTTTGACTCTCTTTAATACTAACCATTTAATATTTGCTGAACATGGTAAAGTTGAAAAACTCAAGAAAAGAGACAATTCAACTTAACAGCCAACTTAAAAGTCATTGTTTCTGTTTTTTCTAATTTTCAGGGAGAATCTTCAGACGGAAGCAGGCTGACCCCTCACCGTTTGCAGCAGCACTTGGCTTTTTCTTGTAGAAAACGTTTATATTTCATAAGCTTTTGAAAACTTTTCATATTTCCTAAGCTTTTGGAGAGTAATCGTTTTCACAGGATTTCCTTTCTCAGCCGAGAATTGTACTAACCTTTCCTATACGAAATTGTAGTTTAAATTTATATACATGATTTTAATTTAAAAGCGGATGAAGATTTGCTAGATGTTTTCCAGAGAAATTGCTTAAGGATTGTTCTGGGTACCCGGCTGACTGACCGTATTTCAAACAATAGGCTATACGAAAAATGTGGTTCAATACCGCTTTCTAGGTCTATAATGAAAGAAAGGTTGAGGTGGTTAGGACATGTTGTGCGGATGAAGGATGACAGATTGCCAAAGATTGTTCTTTTCGGCCAACCATCTAGGGCTAAACGGAAAGCAGGTCGTCCCCGTCTGGGGTGGGAGTACGTCATAAAGAAAGATTTAAAGGAAATGGGAACTTCGTGGGCGGGTGTAAAAAGGGAGGCTTTGAATAGATTGGGGTGGAGGAGGAGCGTGCGTAGCTGTGTTGGCCTCAGGCGGCTTGGTGCTGCGATGAGTTGTTAGTAGTAGTTAGTAGTATTTTAATTTCAACCAAGAATTTTAAGGAATGTTTTTAGAAATGATGGGCGTGGGGGGGGGGGGGGGGTATATGCCCTCTGATCACTTTCGAATAATAAAAAGGCACTAGTCCTCTCAATTTCCAATCGAATGAGCCCTTTTTGATGCTTCTACGACAAAACTTTTTATTAAAACCTTATATACCCCAAGGGAATAACTTACGCCCTTTATTCTGAGGGCTATCGGGTGGGGGGGGGTGTCATCCTCAAATTTTCAGACCTTTCAACTACGTTGAACAACATTGATATATCAAAATGTTGATAGGAAATGCTTGGGGAAATGGTGGGCGCGGGGGGATGATTCTCCCTCCAGTTACTTTCAACTATTAAAAGGACAATAAACCTCTCAATTTAAAAAAATAGCCCTTTTTGAAGTTTTTACGACAACGCTTTCTATAAGAACCTTTTATGCCTCCAGGGTATAACTTACAACCTTAGCACTAAGGGTTTTGGTGGGTCGTCATACTCAAAGATATAATTTTCGGACCCTTCAACTACCTTCAACAAAATGGCTATATCAAAATGTTGATCGAAAATGTTTGGGGAAATGATGGGCGTGAGGGGGGTATTCGTCCTCCGATTCCAGTTCTAATTTCCAGAACTTTCAACTACGTAGGAACAAAATGACTATCTGAAAATTTTGATTGGATGTATTTGGGGGAATGATGGGCGTTAGGGGGGCTAGTTACCCTCCAATCACTTTTGACTATTAAAAAGGGCACTATCCCTCTCAATTTCCAATTAAATGAGCCCCTTTTGAAGTTTTTACGACAACGCCATCTTTAAAAACCTTATATGCCCCCAGGGCATAAAATACTACCTTTGCCCTGGGGGCTCTGGGGGGTTCGTCATCCTCAAGTACATAATTTCCAAAACTTTCAACTACGTTGAACAAAGTGGCTATCACTAAACTTTGATTGAATGTGTTTGGGGAAACTTTCGGCGTGAGAGGGGGGTTAATTACTCTCCATTCATTTTCGACTATTAAAAAGGGCACTAGCCCTTTCAATTTCCAATCAAATGAGCCCTCTTTGAAGTTTCTACGACAACTTTCTATGTAAACCTTATATGTCTCCAGGGCATAACTTACAACCCTTGCCCTTAGGGATCTGAGGGGGTTATCATCCTCCATCCTGCCAGCCCTTTGAAATTCCAATTGAATGAGCCCTTTTTCAGATTTCTACGACAAAGATTTCAATAAAACCTCATATGCCCCTGGGGCATAACTTATAATCCTTGCCCTGAAGACTGTAAGGGAAGAGTTCTGCTCAAAGGTATAATTTCCAGAACTTTCAACTGCGTTGAACAAAATGGCTATCTCAAAATTTTGATTGGATGTGTCTGAGGAAATAATGGGCGTTGAAGGGTGGTTAGTTGCCTTCCAATCACTTTCGACTATTAAAAAGGGCACTAGCCATTTAAATCTCCAATCGAATGAGCCCTTTTTGAAGTTTCTACGACAACGCTTTTTATAAAATCCTTATGTGCCCCCAGGGCAGAACTTACAACCCTTGCCCTGAGGGATGTGCGGATGGGGGTCATCCTCAAAAACCTAATTTCCAGAATTTTTAATTACGTTAAAAAGGGCAATAACCCTTTGAATTTCCAATCGAATGAGCCCTTTTTGAAGTTTCTGCGACAAAGCTTTGTATAAAAACCTTATATGCTCCCAGGCCATAACTTAAAACCCTTGCCCTTTGGGCTGTGGGGGGAGTGTCCTCCTCAAAAACGTAATTTCTATCTGGAAATCAACTATGTTAAACAAAATGCTATCTCAAAATTTTGATTGGATGTGTTTGGGGAAATGGTGGGCATGGGAGGGGTGTTAGTTGCCTTCCAATCACTTTCGACTATTAAAAAAGGCACCAGCCATTCCAATTTCCAATCGAATTGGCTCCTTTTGAAGTTTCTATGGTAACGCTATCTATAAAAACCTTATATGCCCCCAGGGCATAGCTTACAACCTTTGCCCTGGGGACTCTGGGGGGTTTGTCATCCTCAAATACATAATTTCCAGAACTTTCAACAACGTTGTACAAAATGGTTATCTCTAAACTTTAATTGAATGTTTTTGGGGGAATGGTGGGCGTGAGAGGGGGTTAATTACTCTCCATTCACTTTCGACTATTAAGAAGGGCACTAGCCCTTTCAATTTCCAATCAAATAAGCCCTTTTTAAAGTTTCTACGACAACTCCTTCTATACGAAATGCCCTGGTCTAAGGAAAAAACAATAAATAATGCATTGTGCCCACATCGTTCTCTACTTAGGCAGCGCGATAGCGCGGCCTATGATTCCATTCAAAAGCCTTGGGTTCTATTCTGTGTGTTTTTTTTCGTATTCGGAGCTGTTACTGAATCCCTCTATTATTCGCATGGTACTTATATCGTCTTTTATTCATTGCTGTATACTTAAACTTACTTTTGATGGAAATTTCATTTGAAATTGATAAATATTATTCTTCTGTTTAGGTGTTTGGGAAGGAAGGGATAGATACATGCCAAACTCTCGACTTGTCCGGGTTACTTTAGCTGAGGATTATGATGTCATGAATTATGATTCTACACTGATGCTGATGCAATGGGGACAGTTGATTGATCATGACATAGCCCATACTCCTGTCTTTCGAATGCGTAAGTATATGTTTGCAGGTCGACTAAGACAAGTACTAGTAAAACGATTAGTTTTTTAGGTTATAGTTAAAAGAGTTTTTCACAAAAAAGTTTTTTAATAAAAAGTAAAGAGCTACATTAAACCAAAGATAAGCAGAAACAGTTGAGGTCAGAATAATTCTCCAAGTCTAAAACTACCGTAAATCATCATCAATAAGGTATGATTTAGTATTCCTGACCGAAATATTTGCATAATTTTTCTTCTGTTTTTCACTGGCTCTTATTGTCCTCGTTTCTCTCTCCTTCGCGATTTTTTCGTCTTGTCATGATTGGCCAGTGTGGTCTCAAAAATTATTTACAATAAATAAATAAAACCCAAAACAAAGAGTAATTACAATAAATAATCTAGCCAAACCCAACACGAGCAGAAACTAAAAGGAGCAGGATTGACATTCCACTACTTTCTAAAGCAGTGGTCGCCAACCTTTAGACGCTCAGGGACCACTAAATGTATCATTTTTTATTTTGTAGACTACTGTGATGGATTTAGAAAATAAAGGTGCTGTAAATAAATTCATACTTGATAATCAGAAAAGTTGTAATATAGTTAATAGTATATACATAGTAATTATTTTTTTCTTAAAGAAAAAAAAAAACATGTTTAGTGTGATAGTTGCTCTGTATAGTTGACATCATGATATGGAGAATTAATTTCAATAATGTTACTGCAAGACGAGGAGCTTCGTTGATCTTAAGCCGAGAATGGTACCAAGCTTTAATTACTGTCATAGATTGAAATGTTTTTTCACATAAATCATAGATGGAAATGTTTTTTCACATAAATATGTAGTTTAAAATTGAATCAAATTTTCATAGCTTTCTCACTCAGTAATGGGTATTCAGTTTTTAGAGAGACTCAAAAATTAGCTCTTAAAGATTACTTGAATTTTAATTTGAGACAATTAACACAAGAAAGATCAATGAGGCTTTCTCTTTCCTTTATGCTTAATTTGTCCTCTACGATGTTACATACAAGTGAATCTATTATCCACATATTTCCATGTCTGGGATCTTCATTCCTTGGATAATAAAAATCAAAATATAATGTCAGTGACTGTCAGTGCTGTTGAATAGTAATGAATACCCCTTGACCGTTGAGATCCTTCTCTTCCATATATTCGTCAACATTTATTGATATTCGTAGACGTCCATCTGCCAACCACGTTTCCCACAGTAATATTTTCTTTAGAAAACCATCTATCTTTCCTCGTAATATAAACACTTCCTTAAGTTGTACTTGCAAAGGATATATTTAACTCGTTTAATAGAGAAAAAATATCTGCCAGGTATGCCAGCTTGGCTATCAGCTCATCATCAGACAAAAGTCCTTGAAATTTCTGATTATTATGCCGCTGAAACAAATAATCTAATTTCTTCACGCAAGACGAACGGTCGGTTCAGTATTTCGCCCCTCGATAGCTATCTTACCTCAGCATGAAGAAGGAGGTGAGTGTTCTGGGAACTCATTTCTTCGCAGAGCATTTCAAACAAACGAGAATTCAGAGCTTTATGTCTAATTTCATTCACAAGTTTTATAGCACTGGATAATACTTCGCTTACTTCTGGGACATTTTTTTTTACCACGTGTTGCTCACGATGTCTAATGTAATGGGTAGACAAAATGTCTGGGTGACTAAAATTTTTTACTCTTACAACAACTCCTGAGCAATTTCCAGTCATGTTTGGAGCGCCGTCTGTATAAATGCCAATACCTTTTTTCCACCCGATGTCATGGTTCAGGAAATAACCATCAAGGGCTTTAAATATCTCGAAACTAGTTACTCTGCCCTGCAAGTTCAGCGGGAAAAGTTCTTCCTGTAATTCTCCTTAAAATTCAACCCTTACAACATAAAGGACAACTGCTTTGTTACTGAAGTCTATAGTTTCATCAGGTTGAATTGAATAAAATAATGCATTTTTTCCATTGTTATAACTTGATTTTCCATATCTTCAGCAATTTCTTCAATTCTGCTCCTGGAAGTGTTAGCTGACAAAGGAATCAACTTCAGTCTTTGGATAGCCTGTTTTTTCAAAACAGCTTTGCACAGGCCTGTAATATGCAAGGTTTAATTAAGTCTTCTCTTATTGTGTACGGCTTTTTATTCTTTGCAATTTGGATTGCTATCAAGAAGGAAGCCATTACTAGGGACTAATCTTCAGCTACCATATTTTAAAGCCCCTATTTTTTATACCTGAATGCGCTCTTTTAAAATATTGAAGTGGATTGTCAACTAAATCTGGGTATTTTGATTGCAAGTGAATTTTAAGTTTTGACGGTTTCACGGCATTGTTAGATAAACTTTCATGATAAACAACATAAAGAAGCCTTGGGTCCAGCTCCCTGCCAAGTGCTTGAATAAATCCAAATTTCATGTAGTTTGAATCATATTTTCTTGATATTTTGCATTGTTCCTTTCACCTCCTATTTGAATGTTCTTTGTAATATTGTCTGACGAGGACTGTGGATGCTCCGGTAAGTCTAATTCACTGATTATCTGACTATTATCACTATTTTTATCACTTTATCTTTACTTTTTCCAAAGGAGTGCAAAATATTCACTTGGCTTTTCTCACTCAATGTGGGTCCTTGCCTTTCTTACTCAATAGTTTCAGGAAAGTCCATTAACTAAATAATTTGAAAATTAATAGCTGTGCTCTTCACATGTTTCAACTTTGAGAACACTTGCTCACATAAGTATTTATTTTCTTTCGAGGGCTCAAGGAGCTTATGCAGGGCCGCAGAAAATCAGGAACGTTTAGGTCTCATAGGAACTAAACCAATGTCTTCTCCTTGGTACCTTGTCTTCTCCATTATTTGGCAAAGAGCTTATAGTTCGTCCTGGTTTAAATGCTGTTTTTGTATTCTGTGTTTTTGATTCTCTTCTTAATTTTTGCGAGAACATTGGGATCTAAGGTAAATTTATGTAATTTGTTTCTTGAGTTGACCCATCTTCTTCCAATATTACAGGTTCCATTAACATTTTTTATTTTTTATTATTATTTGAGAAATCACATTTTCAGGATCCATTACCATGAGAATATTCTTAATAAAAATTAGTTCACTACTCATATATTCTACTACTACTACTACTACTACTAACAACTCACCGCAGCACCAAGCCGCCTGAGGCCAACACAGCTACGCACGCTCCTCCTCCACCCCAATCTATTCAAAGCCTCCCTTTTTACACCCGCCCACGAAGTTCCCACTTCCTTTAAATCTTACTTCATGACGTCCTCCCACCCAAGACGGAGACGACCTGCTTTCCGTTTAGCCCAAGATGGTTGGTCGGAAAGAACAATCTTCGGCATACTGTCATCCTTCATCCGCACAACGTGCCCTAGCCACCTCAACCTTTCTTTCATTATAGCCCTAGAGAGCGGTATTGAACCACATTTTTCGTATAGCCTATTGTTTGAAATACGGTCAGTCAGCCGGGTACCCAGAACAATCCTTAAGCAATTTCTCTGGAAAACATCTAGCAAATCTTCATCCACTTTTCGGAGCGTCCATGCTTCAGAGCCATATTTGACCACTGTCATCACTGTAGCTTCTAATATTCTAATATTGGTTTGCAGACTTATCTTCCTATTCTTCCAGACTTTTTTTAACTGTGAAAAAACACCATGAGCCTTGGCTTATTCTATATTTAACATCTTCACTGCTTCATTGATCCACCTGATCAATCTTTTCATTACCCAACGTCACCTTTTCATCTTCACTTATTCCTAGCCTTAGTGACTTAGTCTTCCTAACATTAATTTTCAAACCAATTCTAGCACCTTGAACTCGCAAAACCTCTAAAACTTCATTCAATTTGCTCACACTTTCATCTAGGATGCTTAAATCATCAGCATAATCCAAGTCCAGGAGACTTTTTCCTCCCCATTTGATTCCGTGGTCTCCCATTGCCTTTCCTGTGCTCCTTAAAGCAAAGTCCATCAAAATAATCCGTACAAAGGGGGATAGAACACAACCCTGCTTAACTCCTGATTTAATACAAAACCAGCTTCTAACCTCATTTCCTACCTTAACCGCAGCAGTGTTATTCTCATACATAGCACTAATCACTTTAATTTATTTGTCTGGTATACCATACAAGGATAAAACCTTTACTAAAGCTCTTCTATCAACAGAATCGAACGTTTGCTCATAATCTATAAAACTGAGGACCAAAGGTGTTTGAAAACTCAGGCACTTCTCAATTATTAGCCTTAGAGTGAAAATTTGGTCGACACATCCTCTACCTTTTCTAAAACCGCACTGCTCTTCTCTTAAAACTTTGTCTACGGCATCTCTCAGTCTAAAAAGTATCATATTACTAAGTAATTTACTACCTACAGAGACCAGACTAATGCCTCGATAATTACCACACTCACTTTCATCACCTTTCTTATAAAGTGGCTTAATTAAGGTTTTCCTAAAATCGTTAGGTACTTCCCCTTTTTCAAAAATCATATTCATAATCTTCAGTAACTTATTTCTAACCTCAGAGCCACCATATTTGAGAAACTCATTTACCACCCTATCAGCACCTGGAGCCTTATTATGCTTTAATCCTTTTAGTACTGTTGCTAATTCCTCCTCACAAAACAAATCTTCCTTCACATCCAAGGTATCACAAACTTTTTCATTTTCCTCTATATTTTTCCCTGCAACTCTATCTTTTAAGAATTCTGAGTTTCTTATATACGAATCTTGGAGATATAACAAAGGTTTAAGTGTCATTGCTACCCATTTTTTGATTTTACCGTTGGTGAATCAGTTGTTGATACTATAGGTCTTAGAGGAATACCTATTTATGTATTTTTGGCAAACCATATATTCTTGGGCAGACTGATCCCCTCGGAAAAAAAAACTTGTAACACATCCGTGGTGTGATTTTTCCATTTGTTTTAAGTCCTTTTAAGTCCTTTAACTCCATTTGCCTTCTAAGTGCTTTCTTAATTTTGTAACATACGATTCAGTTGGTTCTGAGTTAAGTTTTTTATATGTTGAAGTATCCTTAAGAATTGTTTCTATTTTACTATCATAATAATATTTTTCTAGGAAAAAGAATTCATCTTTTTTTAAACCTTTTAAAATTTTTATATCTTTGATCTTAAGGTTTTCTTGAAAATTACCAAAATTTTTCGAAGTATTCACAATCCCTAGTCTTAAATCATCTACATTATTAATATCTTTTGGAAACTTATGAATCCCTGTCTCAATCTTTGAAATAATTTCGTCTATTGGCACTTTTTTAGGATTTAGTCCAATTTTAAACCTCTTTCAAGGATTTCCTTTTATTCTTTGGTTACCTCTCTTTTGCTTAAATTGATCGTAACAGGACCTGGGAGAGGATTAGGTTTATACATTGATAGTTTTTGTTTTTCCTGTTCCCTCTTCAATTGCAAAAATTTTTGGTTTAATCTTCCCTAGATAATCTTAAAACATATTCAAAAGCATTTTTGAAAATTGATATAATTTGTTGGGAATCATACGTATAAGAAAATCGTACAGGCTTTTTTTAAAGATCGATTTCTTTCACAATTTGCAATCTCTGGAAATGTTTATCTTTCAACATGGTTTAAATTTCGTAAATTTACCTTTCTCGTGTGACTAGCCTCCTTATATGTATTTAAATGATACTTGAAACGAAAAGATCTTGGAATTATTTTATTATTTTATTTTATTTATTTTACACTTTCCTTAAAACTTTTGTTGCGTAATTATCTTGACATGTTTTTTTTTGCTAAATTCAAAATAATCAAATTGAATTGGTCTTTTGCCAACCGTAGGCTAGACGTAAATAATTTCTTAGACCACACTGCTTTTCCACTTACGAAAAATTAAGCAAGGAAAAAGGGTTTTAATTTTAATAGAGCAGTGAAACAAAATTAAATAAAAACAAATCAGCACTTTAATTAAAAAATATTCCGAATATTTTGGTCCCAAGTCCGGTAGCCTTTCTCAGCAAAAAAAAAAAGCAACGAGAAAACGAAAAAACAACAACAAAGCATTGTTTTAAAAAATAACACACACAAAAAAATACGACAACTAAAGACAAAAATAAGAAAAGGAAAAAAAAAAATAAATAAGAAACAACTCACATATTGAACAAACTTCCAGCACTGGCGTTAAAACACAAGAACAAAAGTGAACGTCTATAGTGAAACCACGGGTCACTCTCCTCTTAACATTCAGTGTATAAATGGGAATCTATGTCCACTTGTATGATCTTGTCTGTTTTATAGACTTTTTTACTCCATTGTAGGTTTTTATCTTAAACAGATAAGGGATCTTATTCATATAAATGTGGGAAATATAAAAATGTATATATTGATTTTCTTACCATTGTAGTAACTCTTATGACCTATGGAAATAATTAAAGAAAGAGAAACACTTAGATAGGTACTGTATCGTAAAAAAGTTGAACTTTAGCAACCTTTGTGTTCTCTTTAAAATTAAAAAGTATTTTACTTCTGCTGTGATAGAAACAGATCTTTTTGTGTGTTTTATATATATATATATATATATTTTTAAAGAGATTATAGAATATTCTTAGGGATGGGAAATTAGGGATAGCCTATTCTTAAGGATACTTCCCATTTTGCTTAAATGGGAAATGGTAATTTTTCCTTTTCCTTTCTGGGAGGGTGTAATGAGGGAGGATCTGAATAAATTAGGATGGAGGGGGAGCTTGCGTAGTTTAGTTGACCTCAGTTGGCTTGTCACTGTGGTGAGTTGTTAGTAGCAGTAGTAGTAGTTAAGGATATTTTCTTAAACAAAGTATTTTTTAGGGACTTCTGAATGTGCTATCTGGACTTTAAATTAATTAAATTAGAAGCCCAGCTTCTAGCCCTATGCTCGATTCTTTGGAGGGCTTCCAAGTGAATTACCTTTTAGTTAGATAATTGGTTGAAGGGACTATGACTTTTTTAAGGGGGGAATTAATTTCCCTTTAAACTCCTTTTGTGAAGTCAATAAGCTACCTTTTGAAAAGAGTGTCAAAGCTGTATTGCTTTTCTGTTTGTGTCAATTTTGCGGAAAAAATACGTCGAGTTGTTGATAAGTAAACTTTTAGCTGTCAATTTCTAATAAAAGCTTAACAATATAAAACAAGCAGAATGCTAAGTTCTTAGAAGCTTAAAAAAAATAAAAAATGCACACTTGAACTTGGAATTAAAAGCTCCATTCTACTAACTGGTGGAATCCCAAGATCTATTTAGATGAAGGTCATGGCACTAATTATGCATTTTTTGGAGTAATTTGTTAGAAGAGCTGTTAATTTTCCTGCATAGCGGAAAGATCTGGGATCAGTTTTGCCAAAATTTACGCTATGCATGGATAGTAAGTCCGATTTGGAAGTTGAAAATTAACTCGGCTCATACGAAAGAGATAGAAAAAATAATAGAAACTACACCCTCGCTTTATTTTGCTATTCATTCCATTCTAAACTCCAGGTTAATTGTGAAATCCGACCTCGACATATTGCAGAATCTGGCTTTTCCAACTATTTTCATCTCTATCACTTACTCCATATGGGTCATATTAGTCTTGAAAGACGACTTCGCTTTCATTAATACTCTCATTCAGCATGTTCTTGCAGACAATGCTCAGCATAAACGTGGAAGTTTTAATTACGCTTAAGGCCTGTTAACACTTTCTGTGATTGCGAGGCTAGGGATAAAAAGTATTTAACTTAACTCATCTTTTCTAGCCAATAATAGCGCTATACAGTGTTGTTCACCATATGGAGATTATGTCTCAAAAGAATACAAACATCCACACTGTTTCGTTGTTGATATACTACCTGGTGACCCATTTTACTCCCAATATGGCGTGAAGTGCCTTAATTTCGTAAGATCAATGGTTGCTCCAAGATCTGACTGTTCATTTGGATATGCTGAACAAATGAATCAGGTAAGTTTTGTTCCACAACATATTGTCAAGTTACTATTATTCTCCATGACCACACTGCCTTTTCTATGACGAAAACAATAAGAATTCCAAATAGGGATAGGTCCTTTTATTAGACAGTGAAACGAAAATATAAAACAAAGACTCTAAATATTTCGATGACACCGTCGGTCATCATCATCAGTAGAATTACTAACTTATCAAAATTAAAACAAGCTGCTTTTATACTAATTAAATAAAAAAAAACAAGTTTTTTAAACTGAAAGTAAGGAGCGACATTAAAACTTAAAACGAACAGAAATTATTCCGTATATGAAAGGGGCTGTCCCCTCCTCAACGCCTCGCTCTTTACGCTAAAGTTTTTTATTGTTTTAAAAAATAAAGTTGTGAGACAGAGTCAAACTTTAGCGTAAAGAGCGATGCGTTGAGGAGGGGACAGCCCCTTTCATATACGGAATAATTTCTGTTCGTTTTAAGTTTTAATGTCGCTCCTTACTTTCAGTTTAAAAAACTTGTTTTTTTTATTTAATTTCTGATCGTTTTTTAGTTAATGCAGCTTTTATTTTCGGCTAACCGTCATTGAATAAGTAAACAAAATTTGCATAAAAATTTTACTTTTCTTTTGCTAAATGGATGTCTTTACAAATTAACTTACGTAACTAACTTCTATATTCGTATATTTTTCTTCTGGCAAAAAATACAAAGTTGCAGATTTTTGCAGATGTGAGCTTGAAACCTATGTAATAGGGTTTTCTGATACGCTGAATCTGACGGTGTGATTTTCATTGAAATTCTTTCACTTGCAGGGGATGTTTCCCCCCTCTTTAAAAAATCGGGTAAATTTTCTCAGGCTCGTAGCCTTTGATGAGTAATACTAAACTTAATAAAATTTATATATTTAGAATCAGCATTATAAACACATTCTTTTGATACATTTATTGACATCAAAATTCCGTTTTTAAAAGTTTCGATTACTATTGAGCCGTATCGCTTGTTTTTTTATTGTTTTTTTTTATTACGTATATTTTATTACGTATATGAGGGGGTTCTCCCCTTAGTCAATACCACGCTCTTTACGTTAAAAGTTAAAAAAAATTTTGATTCACAAACCCCTGAATCACAAAGGCCGTTTAATTAGAATAGATAGCTCTTTTGAAAGCACTAAAAAAAACTGTAGCGTAAAGAGCGAGGTATTGACTTGGGGGAGAACCTCCTCACATACGTTATAATTTCTGTTCGTTTTAAGTTCTAATGTTGCTTCTTACTTTCAGTTGAAAAAACTTGTTTTTTTTATTTAATTTCTGATCGTTTTTTAAATAATGCTTTGAAATCCGGCGCCCCTTCATAGAAATGTCCCTTACCCCAAAGAAACATCCTCCACGGAAATATTCTCCAGAGTAACCCCCTCATCTAGCCCCCCCCCCCTCCAGAAAAAAACCCTTCCTGAAAATGTCTGTTTACTTCCCAATAACCGATAAATAATGCTGGAAAGTCCGGCACCCCCTTCATGGCAATTTCGCTTCCCCCATGAAAACTTCCTTCATGGACAGATCCTCCAACATAACCCCCGACCCACCCTTCCCTCCCACTACCAGAAAAAACCCTCCTGAAAACTTCTGTATACTTCCCAATAACCAATACTATATGTTAACATTGGGTAAGTTCATAACTTTTAGCCCTCCCCCTGGGGACTTTGGGGGATTAAGTCATCCTAAAAGACATATTTATCATATTTTCGACCATGCTGAACAAAATGGCTATCTCAAAATTTTGATCGGGTGACTTTGGGGAAAAAAAAGCGTGGGAGGGGGCCTAGTTGCCCTCCATTTTTTTGGTCACTTAAAAAGGGCACTAGAACTTTTAATTTCCGTTCCAATGAGCCCTCCCACGATATTCTAGGACCACTGGGTCGATACGATCACCCCTGGGAAAAAAAAAAAAAAAACAAATAAACACGCATCCGTGATCTTTCTTCTGGCAAAAAATGCAAAATTCCACATTTTTGTAGATAGGAGCTTGAAACCTCTACAGTAGGGTTCTCTGATACGCTGAATATGATGGTGTGATTTTCATTAAGGTTCTGTAACTTTTAGGGGGTCTTTCCCCCTTTTTTCGAAAATCAGCCAAATTTACTCAGGCGCGTAACTTTTGATGGGTAGCACTAAACTTGATGAAAGTTATATATTTGAAATCAGCATTGAAATCTGATTCTGTTGATGTATCTATTGGTAAAAAAAACCCGTTTTCTAGAGTTTCGGTTACCATTGAGCCGGGTCGCTCCTTACTTACAGTTCGTTACCACGAACTGTTTGATCAAAATAATCACTTCCGGGTCAAAGCAAGTTACCGGTCCATTGACTTAAGAAGTTCACTAACTGTTCTTGAATTTTTTAATACTGCGTTGAGTAAAGGTGGTACAAGTTTATTCGAAATTGCAGGTCAAAGCAGGTTACCGGTCCATTGACTTAGAAAGTTCACTAACTGTTCTTGAATCTTGTAATACTGCGTTGAATATTCTTCCAATTAAAAATGAAATAATGCGGAATTTACAGGTGCTAAATTTATCATTTTATTCTTCTAATAGCAAATGAAATGTGGCTGATTCTGAAGTTGGTCTGTCATCCCCATATATACGAAGTTACTATTATTCACCATGACCACACTGCCTTTTCTATGACGAAAACAATAAGAATCCCAAATAGGGATAGGTCCTTATATTAGACAGTGAAACGAAAATATGAAACAAAGACTCTAAATATTTCGATGACACAGTCGGTCATCATCATCAGTAGAGTTACTAACTTATCAAAATTAAAACAAACTGCTTTTATACTAAATTCGAAGAAACTTGTACCACCTTTACTCAACGCAGTATTAAAAAATTCAAGAACAGTTAGTGAACTTCTTAAGTCAATGGACCGGTAACTTGCTTTGACCCGGAAGTGATTATTTTGTTTAGTATAGTTTGGTGGACCTTCATGCGCTGGTCTGTTTAACAGGGCCGTATCCAGTTTGAGGGGTTACTGGGTTTGCCCTCCCACTCCAAATCTTTGTGTGATCTGTAAACAAACAACAAAATGTACAACAACAAATTTTGACGAGTTTTGTAATTTTTGTAAAAAAAAACAAGAAAAAACTCCCAGGCCAAAGTAAAATGCTGGATATGCCCTTACTATGTACAGAAGTCACTAACTTCATAGGAGGTGATAGATACAAGCGAAGATTAGAGAAAAAAAAAATTCAGCATCTCTAGATTACCTAACATAATTTCATGCACCATATATAAAATAAATCCATATCATTCAGTTACTAACTGTCATTTATATATATATATATATATATATATAATATATATATATATATATATATATATATATATATATATATATATATATATATATATATATATATATATATATTAAATAAAAAAAACAAGTTTTTTAAACTGAAAGTAAGGAGCGACATTAAAACTTAAAACGAACAGAAATTATTCCGTATATGAAAGGGGCTGTCTCCTCCTCAACGTCTCGCTCTTTACGCTAAAGTTTTTTATTGTTTTAAAAAATAAAGTTGTGAGACAGAGTCAAACTTTAGCGTAAAGAGTGAGGCATTGAGGAGGGGACAGCACCTTTCATATACGGAATAATTTCTGTTCGTTTTAAGTTTTAATGTCGCTCCTTACTTTCGGTTTAAAAAACTTGTTTTTTTTTATTTAATTTCTGATCGTTTTTTAGTTAATGCAGCTTTTATTTTAAAATGCAAAATTCCACATTTTTGCTGATAGGAGTTTGAAGCTTCTTTAATGTTCTTTGCTAAGCTGAATCTGATGGTGTGATTTTCGTTAAAGTTAATTAAAAAATTTGCAATTAAAACAAAATTTTATTGTTTAAAAAAAATTGAGTTGTGAGAAAGTCAAACTTTAGCGTAAAGAGCGAGGCGTCGAG
>CM051264.1:69059186-69089186 GCA_027921565.1 Artemia sinica
GTGGTGATTTTTGTTCGTTTCAAGCTTGATTTGCATATTCAATTTAAGTTTCATTCGTTTAAAGATTTATTTATTAATTTACATTAATATCTATTGTATGTTTGTTTGCATTGATTGTTTATTTAATTTCTCTTCGTTTTAAGTTTCATTTATACTTCAATAGGGAAATATTTTTTTTCGTTTTAAGCTTCATTTTCATATTCAGTCTAAGCATTACTCGCTTAAGATCTATTTATTCATTTATATTATTAGTTGTTTTATGTTTTTTGCTATGATTGTTTTATTTAATTTCTGTTCGTTTTGGGTTTCATTTATTCTTTAATAGTAATTTCTGGTCGTTTTCAGTTTGAATTTTAAAAGGTATTTTTATCTGCTGAGCTTAAGTTTAAAATGGCTTTTACTTTTTTTTGAAAAACTTATTTTTCGGAAAGTTTTTTTTTAATAAAGTTTTGTTCGTTTTTTATTGCAAAAAATTTAAGTTTTAAAAAATTCCTTATTTCAAAATCAAACTTAAAAAAAATCAATTATTCATCAAAGTATCAAAACTGATATAAAGTAACAATACCAAAATGAAAAAATGGGTTTGTGTCAACCTCGGACTTTTTATTATCTGATGTTTGAATTATTTTTAACAAATTGCTATCTCAAAATTTTTATCGGATGGGTTTCGAGAAAAAGGGCATGGGAGGGACTAAATTAAGCTTTGGTTTCTTTTGACTCTTTAAAAGTGAACTAAAACTTTCTATTTTCAATCAAATGAGCCCTCTCAGAAGTTTTACAAGTATCCCTTCTATAAGGAACATATATATCCCCAGAGTATAACTTACAACGCCTTTCCCTGGACCCTGGGAGTTGTGTTAGACCCTGGAGTTTTAATATCTGATGGTTGAGCTTTTTTTAACAAAATGGTCACCTGAAACTCTCATCGGATGGGTTTGTCTATCCGATACACCCAAAGGCGTGAAGGGCGGGAGGGGCTAGTTGCTCTCTGATCTTTTTTCACTATGAGAAAATGAACTAAAACTTTTAATTTCCATTCAAATGAACCCTCTCTGAGGTTTATACGAGCATACCTTCCATAAAAACCATATATGCCCCAGAGCAATACTTACAACGCCTGCCCCAGCCCTAAGGGGGTGTCCACACAGGATTTTTTTTCATCTGATCTTTGAACTATTTTTAACAAATGACCATATGTAAAGGAGTTTTTTGTATATGATCTTCGAACAATTTTTATCAAAATGGCTGCCTCAAATTGGAGGGAGGAGGGCAGTTGCCCTCTGATAACTTTTGACTCTTAAAAAGCGCACTAAAACTCTCGATTTCCAATCGAATGAGCCCTCTTTGAAGTTTTATACAACGACCCCTTCTGTATGAAGTGCCTCTGGGAAGAAATAAGTGGAGTGGGGGGGATGCTAGCTGCCCTTCAATCACTTTTGACTCTTAAAAAGTGAATTAAAAACTTTCAATTTCCAATCAAATGAGACCTCTAGGAAGTTTATACAAGCATCCCTTCCATAACAACCACATATACCCCCCAGGGAATAACTTACAACGCCTACCCCCGGGCCCTGGGCCCTGGGGGGTGGTTTCGACGCCGGAGTTTTTTGTCATCGGAACTATTTTTTTAACAAAATGTCTATCTCAAAAGTTTTATCTGACGCATTTAGGGTGTGGAGGAGGGGGGGCTTGTTGCCCTCCGATCTGTTTTGACTCTTAAAACGTGAACAGGAACTTTCAATTTCCTATCAAATGAGCCTTCTCCGAAGTTTATACGAGCATCCAGTCCATAAGAACTATATATGCCCCTAGAGAATTACTCATAACGCCTGCCATCCGGGCACTGGCGGTCTCCGTCGACACAGCAATTTTTCTTATCTGACCTTTGAACTGTTTTTAATGAAATGGGTATAATATAAAATTTTATCGGATGTGCTTGGGGGAAAAGGGTGTGTGTGTGGGGGGGGGGCTAGCTGCCCTCAGATATCTTTTGACTCTTAAAAATTAAACTAGAACTTTCAATTTCCAATCAAATGAGCCCCCTCTGAAGTTTATACGAGCGTCTTTTTCGTGAGAACCATATACGCCCCCAGGAAAACTTACTTACAACGCCTATCCCCTGGGCTCTGGGGGTGTTTTTTGTTATCTAATTTTTGAACAATTTCCAAAACACTGGTATCTCAATATTAGTAGCGGACGGATTTGGGAAAAAACAGCGTTGGGGCTAGTTTAACTCTCTTGACTCTTAAAAAGTGAACTAGAACTTTCAATTTCCAATCAAATGAGCCCTCTATGAGTTTATACGAGCATCCCTTTCATAAGAACCATACATACCCTTGGGGCATAAATTAGAACGCCTTCCCCTGTGCCCTGGGGGGTTCTATTGACACAGGATTTTTTTTTATCCGACCTTTGAATTATTTTTAACAAGATGTATATGTCAAAATTTTTCATCAGATTGGTTTTGGAAAAAAAAAGGCGTTGAGGGGGGTGGGGTCTAGCTGCCCTCAGATCTCTTTGGACTATTAAAAATTGAGCTAGAACTTTCAATATCAAATCAAATGAGCCCTCTCTGAAGTTTATACGAGCATCCCTTTCATACGAGCAATATATGCCCCAGGGCATAACTTACAACGCCTGCCCCCGGGCCCTGGGGGTTTGTCTGACGATACCTGAGTTTTTGGTATCTGACTTTGAGCAATTTTTAACACTTAATGGCTATCTCAAAATTTATATTGGATGCATTTGGGGAAAAAGGGGTGTGGGGTGGGGGCTAGTTTCCCTCCAATCTCTTTGACTCTAAAAAACTGAACTAGAACTTTCAATCTCCAATCAAATGAGCCATCTCTGAATTTTTACGAGCATCCCTTTCATAAGAACCATATATTTCCCTAAAGTATACTTACAACACCTGCCCTCCGGCCCTGGGGGGCTGTGTTGGCCCCTGGAGTTTTCGTTATATGGTCTTTGAACTATTTTTCTTTAAAAAAATGCTATATGTCAAAGTTTTATCGGATTGGTTTGAGAAAAAAGGGCTTGAGGGAGGGGGGGGGGGGCTAGTTTTCCCTCAGATCTCTTTTGACTCTCGTAAAAAGTGAACTAGAACTTTCATTTTCAATCAACTGAGCCCTCTTTAAAGTTAATACGAGCATCCCTTCATAAGACCCATATAGGCCCCATGGCATAACTTACAAAACGAGCCTGCCATTGGGCCCTGGTGGGTTTGTTTCGATACCGGAATTTTTTTATATATCTTGAAACTATTTTTAATGCTATCTTAAATTTATATTGGATTCATTTGGGGAAAAAGGGGTGGGGGGTGGGGGCTAGTTTCCCTCCAATCTCTTTGACTCTAAAAAACTGAACTAGAACTTTCAATCTCCAATCAAATGAGCCATCTCTGAATGTTTATGAGCATTCCCTTCAATAAGAACCATATATTCCCCTAAAAGTATAACTTACAACACCTGCCCTCCGGCCCTGGGGGGCTGTGTTGGCCCCTGAGTTTTCGTTATATGGTCTTTGAACTATTTTTCTTTAAAAAAAAAGCTATCTCAAAGTTCTTATCGGATTGGTTTGAGAAAAAAGGGCTTGGAGGGAGGGGGGGGGGGGCTAGGTTCCCTCCAATCTCTTTTGACTCGTAAAAAGTGAACTAGAACTTTCATTTTCCAATCAACTGATCCCTCTTTAAAGTTAATACGAGCATCCCTTCCATAAAGACCCATATAGGACCCCTGGGTATAACTTACAGCGCCTGCCATTGGGCCCTGGTGGGTTGTTTCGACACCGGAATTTTTGTTATATAATCTTGAAAAAATTTTTAACAAAATAGCTATCTTAATATTTTTATTGGATTCATTTGGGAGGAAATGGTTTGGGGGGGGACTGGTTACCCTCCAATATCTTTTGACGCTTAAAAAGTGAGCTAGAACTTTCAATTTCCAATCAAATTAGCCCTCTCTGAAGTTTATACGAGCATTCCCTCCATAAGAACCATATATGCCCCCAGGGCATAACTAATAACCATTGCCCCTAAAGACAGTGGGGGGAGTGTCCTGCTCAAAACATATAATTTCCAGAACTTTCAACTACGTTGAACAAAATGGCTATATCAAAATTTTGATTGGATTGTTTCGGGAAATGGTGGGCGTGGAAGGGGTGTCAGTTGCCTTAGAATCACTTTTCGACTATTAGAAGGAACTAGCCATTTGAATTTCCAATTGAATGAGCCCTTTCTGAGGTTTCTACGACAACGTTGTCTATACAAAACATTATATGCCCCCAGGGCATAACTTACAACCCTTGTCCTGAGGGCTCTGGGGGTGTTGTCATCCTCAAAGACCTAATTACCAGAACTTAAAACTACGTTTAATAAAATGGCTATCTCAAAATTCTGATGGGATGTGTTTGGGGAAAAGGTGGGCATGAGAGAGGGGGTTAGTTGCCCTATTTAATAAGACACTAGCCCCTTTGAATTTCCAATCGAATGAGTTTTTTTTTAAGTTTCTACGACAACGCCTTCTATAGAAACCTTGTATGCCCCAGGGCATAACTTAAAAGCCTTGCCCTGAGAGTTGTGGGGGAGAGTAGCCTCCTCAAAACCATATTTTCTATACTGGAAATCAACTATGTTGAACAAAATGGCTATCTCAAAATTTTGATTGGATGTGTTTGGGGGAATGATGGGCGGGGGGGGACTAGTTGCCATCCAATCACTTTTGACTATCAAAAAGGGTACTAGCCCTTTGAATTTTCCAATCGAATGAGCCTTTTTTGAAGTTTCTACGACAATGCCTTCTATAAAAAACCTTATATGCCCCCAGGGCATGACTTAAAATAGCTTCTGAGACCACACTGACTAATCATGATAAAACATAAAATCGTGAAGAAAAACGAGGACAATTAACAGGCTGTTAATTGTTGTTAATTTTTGGCTCTTAATTGTGTTTTTTCACTGGCTGTTAATTGTCCTCGTTTTTCTTTGCAATTTTATGTTTTTTATTATAACTTAAAACCCTTGTGCCCTGAGGGTTTTGGGGAGTATCCTCCTCAAAACATATTTTCTATCTGGAAATCAACTACGCTGAACAAAACGGCTATCTCAAAATTTTTGATTGGATGTGTTTGGGGGAATGATGGGCGTGGGGGCGGGGGGGGGGCTAGTTGCCCTCCAATCACTTTCTACTATTAAAAAGGGCACTAGTCCTTTGGATTTTCAATCCAATGAGCCTGTTTTGAAGTTTCTACGACAACGCCCTTCTATAAAAATCTTATATGACCCCTGGGCATAAATTAAAAGCCTTGCCCTGAGGGTTGTGGGGGAGTGTCCTCCTCAAAAGCATATTTTCAATCTGGAAATCGACTACGCTGAAAAAAATGGCTATCTCAAAATTTTGATTGGATGTTTTCGGGACAATGATAGTCGTGGGGGTAGGAGCTGGTTACCCTTCAATCACTTTCGACTATTAAAAAGGGCACTAGAACTCTTGATTTACAATCGAATGAGCCCCCTTTGAAGTTTCTACGAAGACCCTTCCATATGAAGTGCCTCTGGGAAAAAAAATAATTATAAAACATTGGAGCCGTAGGGCCTTTACTATAGGCAACGCTATAGCGTTGCCTCTGATTTGAAATGACAGCGATAGGGAAAAAAAAAGCTTGGAGGCTGCAATTCTATTCAGACACCTATGGCGAAAATAATTTTGCCCTGAGGAAAGGAGAAAGGTTTAGAAAAGGTTTTGCGCTTTTTGGGCGCTATTTTATTGGGGGAGGGGGGATATCCACACTAATTTTTTTTTTACCTAGCAAAAACTTTACTTTCTTATCGGCTTCTAGTCTTATCACCTTTGTGTGACGGTTTCACTGGCTAAGGGGATCTTCAACATTATTGGGGAAGAGAGGATGCTAGAGAGCTTAAAAATATGACAAACAACCTTATGTCCCTGATTGGTTTGAATCCCATATCTCTAAATACCTCGGAGCCTAATGTGAAAAATAATTTTGAAATAATTTTTTTTCCGACCGGCTTAGATTCTTATACTTAATTCTTTGGGCTAAGGGTACCCCGTTGCTAATAAAGTAAAAAAGGACACTGGTTTGCCCTAAAAGGGGGCAAAAATAAAAACTTTATGTCCAAACCGCTTGAAACTTAAATCTTTAAGGATTGGGCCCAAAGCCAGCCGCACCTTTTGCCTTTAAGGCTTAAGATTTACATAATTAAGTTGTTGGACCCAAAAGAAACCTTATTGTACAGAAAAATGCAGGCTGGATTTGGACCATCCAAAAAAGAGCCATCTTTTTGTCTTTATCAGCTTGAAAAATGGTATGCCGAAGTCCTTAGTCAAACTTTACTGCACCCTATTAAAAACAAATAACAATAATATTATTGATTTGTCCGAAAATTTCTTGGTTTCCGAGGGGCTTCAAATATATAGGCTAACTGTAAGTCCCAGGGTCAAGGATATCCTAATGTGTAAACAAATTTTAAGGGTGGGGTTCCGGACTTTCCAAAAAAACGCCAAAAAATGTTATTTTCTTTCCTGTTTTCAACTTTGTTCCTGCAAGTCCTTGGCCAAAAGTACTTCAATGCTCTAAATAGATTGGAAAAGATACTGATTCATATGAAAATGAAACCCAAAAATATGAAAAACAACCTTATGTCCCTGATTGGCTCGAAACCCATATCTCTAAATACCTAGCAGCCTAATGTGAAAAAATAATTTGGAAATGATTTTCTTTTCCGACCGGCTTGAAATTCTTATGCTTAATTTTTTGGGCTAAGGGTACCCCATTGCTAAAAAAGTAAAAAAAAAGACACTGGTTTGCGAGTAGAATGGCCCATATTGATCCGACCCCTCACCCCTGCTGCCACCTACAACTTTTTTACATAATTTATGCATGTTTTTATGGTTTTTGTCAGTGAGAATGGAAAAACAGAATTTTTCTCACTTGAAAAAACATGAATTTTCTCACATTGATGGATGTTTTCTTGGATGGTTATGTGTATTGGTCAATTTATTTGATGTTTTTCATGGATGTCAAAAGCAATTCATGTCTGTTTTATGGTTTTTGTCATTGAGAATGAAAAAAAAACAGAAACTTTCTCACATTTATGGATGTCAACAGCAATTCATGTCTGTTTTTATGGTTTTTGTCAGTGAGAATGGAAAAACAGGAACTTTCTCACATTTATGGATTTCAACAGCAATTTATGTTCCTGTTTTATGTCTGTTCGTTGTCAGTGAGAATGGACACATGCTCGACGCGAATGTTATGAGATTGTTTGGCTAACCTAACCTGAGAACTTGATTTACATAATCGGCAGGGAAATTATTGATTTACGAAGGGGGAATTAAGAAACATTATGGTTTCTTTGATCTTTAGGCGAACCTAACCTGGGAACTTGATTTACATAATCGGCGGGGAAATTATTGATTCACGAAGGGGGAATTAAGAAACATTATGGTTTCTTTGATCTTTAGGCGAACCTAACCTGATAACTTGATTTATATAATCGGCGGGGAGATTATTGATTCACGAAGGGGGAATTAGGAAACATTATGGTTTCTTTGATCTTTAGGCGAACCTAACCTGAGAACTTGATTTACATAATCGGCGGGGGAATGTATTTATTCACGAAGGGGGATTAAGAAACATTATGGTTTCTTTGATCTTTAGGCGAACCTAACCTGAGAACTTGATTTACATAATCGGCGGGGAAATTATTGATTCACGAAGGGGGAATTAAGAAAACATTATGGTTTCTTTGATCTTTAGGCGAACCTAACCTGAGAACTTGATTTACATAATCGCTAGGGGAATGTATTGATTCACGAAGGGGGAATTAAGAAACATTATGGCTTCTTTAATCTTAGGTCTGAGGGATAAACGTTCTTTAGGTCAGAGAGAAAAATTAATATTCTATTTTTAAATAGGGCTTCATTGATCTTTAGTGTCAGGAATCATAGAAATGACATCACTTGTTATCTTGGAATTATGCGGGAGTCTAAAGAGATAGAAATTCTATTTTTTAAATACGGCTTCACTGAGCTTTAAGTCGGAGAGATAAATTGATATTCGAACGAAACCTTAATAGTTTAGCTAGGAACATTTATGAGATGAAGAGATTAACGTAGGAAAGGGTTTCCTAGAAATTTGAAATGTGAAAGCACAGAGATGCCAAAAAACAAAAGGAACACACATAAATTTACTTTTAGGGGATTATTTGGGCGAAACGGTTTTAGACAGGTTATGGAATTATTTCGGCGAAACAGTTAGAGACATTTTAAAAAGATGATTTTAGAAAGGGTTTTAGAAGAGGTTTTGAGTGTGGTCGTTATAGTAAACAAGTTCTATTTGAACAGTGTCGTGAGGTCCTCTACCCCAACCCCAAAGGGCCCGATCGCCCTACCCCGATCCAAAGGGCTCCAATCCCCATATCCCAATTCCGAAGAAACCCCCCGTTCCCCAAAGGTTCCCCGGGCTCCCACCCGGCCCCCCAGACCCCCAAGGCCATCCCCGGGCTCCGTCTTTCGTTGATGTTTGTTGTCTGAAACCTATGATTTGGGGTGTATGGGTTGCTATTTTTGACTTTTCTGAGTTGGATTTCTTAGTCTTTCATAGGTATGTGTTGTCTGAAACCTATGATTTGGGATGGGTGGTTTGCTATTTTGACCTTTCTGAGCTGGATTTCTTAGCCTTTCATAGGTGTGTGTTGTCAGAAAATTATGATTTGGATGTGTAGTTTGCTATTTGGACTTTTCAGAGCTAGAATTCTTAGTCTCTCATAGGTGTTTGTTGTCTGAAACTTCTAGTTTGGGATGAGTAGTTTGCTATTTCAGACTTTTATGAGCTAGGCTTTTCCTAGTATATCGTAGGTGAATGTTGTCAGAAAATTATGATTTGGGATATGTAAATGACTATTTCGGGCTTTTCTGAGCTAGATTTCTTAGTCCCTCATAGGTGTTTGTTATCTCAAACCTATAGTTTGGGATGAGTAGTTTGCTATTTTTGACTTTTCAGAGCTAGGTTTCTTAGCCTTTCATAGGTGTGTGTTGTCAGAAACTTATGATTTGGATATGTAAATTACTATTTTTGACTTTTCTGAGCTAGATTTCTTAGCCTTTCATGGGTGTTTGTTGTCTGAAACCTATAGTTTGGGATGAGTAGTTTGCTTTTGGACTTTTCAGAGCTGGATTTCTTAGCCTTTCGTGGGTGTGTGTTAACTGAAACTTATGATTTGGGATATGTAAATTACTATTTCGGGCTTTTCTAAGCTAGATTTCTTAGTCTTTCGTTGGTGTGTGTTGTCTGAAACCTATGATTTGGGATTTGTAGTTTTGCTTTTTGACTTTTCAGAGCTAGGATTCTTAGTCCCTCATAGGTTTTGTTGTCTGAAACCTATAGTTTGGGGTGAGTAGTTTGCTATTTCAGGCTTTTCTGAGCTAAGGTTTCTTAGTATTTCATAGGTGTGTGTTGTCTGAAACTTATGACTTGAGGTGTCTAATTTGCTATTTCAGGCCTTTCTAAGCTAAGGTTTCATAGTATTTCGTAGGTGAATGTTGTCTGAAACTTATGATTTGGGATATGTAAATTACTATTTTCGGGCTTTTCTAAGTTAGATTTCTTAGTCTTTTGTTGGTGTGTGTTGACTGAAACCTATGATTTGGGATATAAGGTTCTTAGTCTTTCATTGGTGTGTGTTGTCTGAAACCTGGTGTGTGTTGACTGAAACCTATGATTTGGGATATAAGGTTCTTAGTCTTTCGTTGGTGTGTGTTGTCTGAAACCTATGATTTGGGATTTGTAGTTTGCTTTTTGGACTTTTCAGAGCTAGGATTCATAGTCCCTCATAGATGTTTGTTGTCTGAAACCTATAGTTTGGGATGAGTAGTTTGCTATTTCAGGCTTTTCTGAGCTAAGGTTTCCTAGTATTTCTTAGGTGTGTGTTGTCTGAAACTTATGATTCGAGGTGTGTAATTTGCTATTTCAGGCTTTTCTGAGCTAAGGTTTCATAGTATTTCGTAGGTGAATGTTGTCTGAAACTTATGATTTGGGATATGTAAATTACTATTTCGGGCTTTTCTAAGCTAGATTTCTTAGTCTTTTGTTGATGTGTGTTGTCTGAAAACCAATGATTTGGGATGGGTGGGTTGCTATTTTTGACTTTTCTGAGCTGGATTTCTTAGCCTTTCATAGGTATGTGTTGTCTGAAACCTATGATTTGGGATGGTTAATTTGCTATTTTTGACTTTTCTGAGCTAGGTTTCTTAGCCTTTCATAGGTGCGTGCTGTCAGAAAATTATGATTTGGGATTTGTAATTTGCTTTATAGACTTTTCAGAGCTAGGATTCTTAGTCCCTCATAGGTGTTTGTTGTCTGAAACCTATAGTTTGGGATGAATAGTTTGCTATTTCAAGCTTTTCTGAGCTAAGGTTTCTTAGTATTTCATAGGTGTGTGTTGTCTGAAACTTATGATTTGAGGTATGCAATTTGCTATTTCCGACTTTTCATAACCAGATTTCTTAGTCTTTCGTAGGTATGTGGTGTCTGAAACCTATGATTTGGGATGTGTGGGTTGCTATTTTTGACTTTTCTGAGCTGGATTTCTTAGCCTTCCGTAGGTGTGTGTTGACTGAAACCTATGATTTGGGAATGAGTGGTTTTGCTATTTTGACTTTTCTGAGCTAGATTTCTTAGCATTTCATAGGTGTGTGCTTTCAGAAAATTATGATTTGGGAGGTGTAGTTTGCTTTTTTGGACTTTTCAGAGCTAGGATTCTTAGTCCCTCATAGGTGTTTGTTGTCTGAAACTTCTAGTTTTTTATGGGATGAGTAGTTGGATATTTCAGGCTTTTCTGAGCTAAGGTTTCTTAGTATTTCGTAGGTGAAGCTTCCACGTCAGTTTTAAGTTCACCAAGACATAAAAAATTTAAAGTTCAGTTCTAATTTTTCACAGAAGATAGGAAAAGTTATATACTATGATTGTGATTATTTTCTGTGAAGATAGAAAGTTTCACTTTAATTCTAAATTTTTTTAAATTCAGTTCCGACTTTTCTCAAAGAGATGAAAAACTTTAAAGTTCAATTTAAAATTTTTCTCAACGAAGTCAAGGAAAGTTCAAGTTCTCTTCTGAATTTTCTCAATGAAAAAGAAATTAGTCATTGATCATTTCTATTTTTCCAAATAATATAAAAATTTTCCACTTTAGTTCAGATCTGTCTCGAAGAGATGAAAAATTTAAAATACTATTCCAAATTTTTCACAGAAGATAAAAAAGTTCAAGTTCTCTTCGGAATGTTACCAAAGAACACAATTCAATTCTAATTTCTCCAGAGAAAACAAAAATCTTCCACTTCAGTTCTTTATTTCACAAAGACATAAAGAAATTTAGAGTTCAATTCTAAATTTTTCGGTGGAAGATAGAAAAAGTAATACCATACTTGTGAATATTTTCACGGAAGATAAAAAGTTCTAGTTCAATTTTAAATTTTCTCAACGAAGTGAAGAAAAGTTCAAGTTCCCTACTGAATTTTACCAAAGAACACAATTCAATTCTAATTTATCCAGAGAAAATAAAAATCTTCCACTTAAGTTCTTTATTTCACAAAGACATAAAGAAATTTAAAGTTCAATTCTAAATTTTTCAGTGGAAGATAGAAAAAATAATACCATACTTGTGAATATTTTCCCGGAAGATAAAAAGTTCTAGTTCAATTTAAAATTTTCTCAACGAAGTGAAGAAGAATTCAAGTTCTCTTCTGAATTTTACCAAAGAACACAATTCAATTCTAATTTCACCAGAGAAAATAAAAATCTTCCACTTCAGTTCTTTATTTCACAAAGATATAAAGAAATTTAAAGTTCAATTCTAAATTTTTCGGTGGAAGATAGAAAAAGTAATACCATAATTGTGAATATTTTCACGGAACATAAAAAGTTCTAGTTCAATTTAAAATTTTCTCAACGAAGTGAAGAAAAGTTCAAGTTCTCTACTGAATTTTACCAAAGAACACAATTCAATTCTAATTTCTCCAGAGAAAACAAAAATCTTCCACTTAAGTTCTTTATTTTACAAAGACATAAAGAGATTTAGAGTTCAATTCTAAATTTTTTTCGTTGGAAGATAGAAAAAGTAATACCATACTTGTGAATATTTTCCGGAAGATAAAAAGTTCTAGTTCAATTCAAAATTTTCTCAACGAAGTGAAGAAGAATTCAAGTTCTCTTCTGAATTTTACCAAAGAACACAATTCAATTCTAATTTCACCAGAGAAAATAAAAATCTTCCACTTAAGTTCTTTATTTCACAAAGACATAAAGAAATTTAAAGTTCAATTCTAAATTTTTCCATGGAAGATAGAAAAAGTAATACCATACTTGTGAATATTTTCTCGAAGAGATGAAAAATTTAAAATACTACTCCAAATTTTCCACAGAAGATAAAAAAGTTCAAGTTCTCTTCGGAATTTTACCAAAGAACATAATTCAATTCTAATTTCTTCAGAGAAAAACAAAAATCTTACACTTCAGTTCTTTATTTCACACAGACATAAAGAAATTTAGAGTTCAATTCTAAATTTTCGATGGAAGATAGAAAAAGTAATACCATACTTTTGAATATTTTCCCGGAAGATAAAAAGTTCTAGTTCAATTTAAAATTTTCTCAACGAAATGAAGAAAAATTCAAGTTCTCTTCTGAATTTTACCAAAGAACACAATTCAATTCTAATTTCACCAGAGAAAATCAAAATCTTCCACTTAAGTTCTTTATTTCACAAAGACATAAAGAAATTTAAAGTTCAATTCTAAATTTTTCGGTGGAAACAAGAAAAAGTAATACCATACTTGTGAATATTTTCCCGGAAGATAAAAAGTTCTAGTTCAATTTAAAATTTTCTCAACGAAGTGAAGAAAAATTCAAGTTCTCTTCTGAATTTTAGCAGAGAACACAATTCAATTCTAATTTCACCAGAGAAAATAAAAATCTTCCACTTCAGTTCTATATTTCACAAAGACATAAAGAAATTTAAAGTTCAGTTCTAAATTTTTCGGTGGAAGATAGAAAAAGTAATACCATACCTGTGAATATTTTCTCGAAAAGATGAAAAATTTAAAATACTGTTCTAAATTTTTCACAGAAGATGAAAAAGTTCAAGTTCTCTTCGGAATTTTACCAAAGAACACAATTCAATTCTAATTTCTCCAGAGAAAATAAAAATCTTCCACTTAAGTTCTTTATTTCACAAAGACATAAAGAAATTTAAAGTTCAATTCTAAATTTTTCGGTGGAAGATAGAAAAAGTAATACCATACTTGTGAATATTTTCCCGGAAGATAAAAAGTTCTAGTTCAATTTAAAATTTCTCAACGAAGTGAAGAAAAGTTCAAGTTCTCTTCTCAATTTTACTAAAGAACACAATTCAATTCTAATTTCACCAGAGAAAATAAAAATCTTCCACTTCAGTTCTTCATTTACAAGGACATAAAGAAATTTAAAGTTCAATTCTAAATTTTTCGGTGGAAGATAGAAAAAGTAATACCATACTTGTGATAATTTTCACGGAAGATAAAAAGTTATAGTTCAATTTAAAATTTTCTCAACGAAGTGAAGAAAAGTTCAAGTTCTCTTCTGAACTTTACCAAAGAACACACTTCAATTCTAATTTCTCCAGAGAAAATAAAAATCTTCCACTTCAGTTTTAAGTTCCACAATGAAATGAAGAAATTTAAAGTTCTATTCTAAATTTTTAGATGAAAGATAGAAAAAGTAATACTATGATTGTGATTATTTTCAATGAAGATCAAAAGTTTCACTTTATTTATAATTTTTCTTAAATTCAGTTCTGATTTTTCTCAAAGAGATGAAAAATTTAAAGTTCTGTTCCAAATTTTTCATAGAAGATAGAAAAAGGTATACATTGATTGTGAATATTCAACATGAAGATAAGGAACTCCACTTTAATTCAGAGCTTTCCTCGAAGAAGTGCAAAATGTTCAAGTTCTCTTCTGAATTTTCTTAAAGAAGAGAAAAAAGTTAGCTCAATTCTGAATTTTACCACTGAAAATGAAAAAAACCTTCCACTTCAGTTCATAATTTCTCAAAGACATAAAAATTTAAAGTTCAGTTCTAAATTTTTTGTAGAAGATAGGAAAAGTTATACTATGATTGTGATTATTTTCCAGTGAAGATAAAAAGTTTTACTTTAATTCTAATTTTCTTAAATTCAGTTCCGATTTTTTGCAAAGAGATGAAAAATTTAAAGTTCTGTTCCAAATTTTTCATAGAAGATAGAAAAAGTTATACATTGATTTTGAATCTTCGACATGAAGATAAGGTGCATCACTTTAATTCTGAATTTTCTCGAAGAAGTGCAAAATGTTCAAGTTCTCTTCTGAATTTTCTTAAAGAAGATAAAAAAGTTAGCTCAATTCTGAATTTTACCAATGAAAATGAAAAAAGCTTCCACTTCAGTTCTTAATTTCTCAAAGACATAAAAAATTCAAGTTCTCTTCTAATTTTTCCAAGAAAATAAAAAGGTTCCGCTTCAGTTCTGGTTTTTTCTCAAAGAGATGAAAAAATTTAAAGTTCTATTCTAATTTTAAATTAAATTTTAGCTCCTTTGTCTTATGGATTTACCCATCAAATTTTAAATTAGAAAATGAGTGACTCCTTCTATTATTAAAGACAATCGTTCAAACTCGTTCATCTAACCTCCAAAACAATAGTTAGGTTAGGTATAAATAAATATTAATAAATAAATAGAAACATTTCTACATGTTTAAGTTAGGTTAGGTTAGGTTAACTTATCATGAGCGCTCATGATAAGTTAACCTAACCTTTTCTGGGGGGTATGGTTAGGTTAGGTTAGGCTAGATTAAGTTAGGTTAGATTAGGTTAAGTTAGGTTAGGTTAGCCTACGTACGCTTCACTTAGGTTAGCTTAGGTTAGGTGAGAGACAGGCAAAAAGTTAGGTGTATGATTAGGTTAGGTTAGGTTAGATTAAGTTAGGTTAGGCTAGGTTAGCCTACGTACGCGCGCGTACGTAGGCTAACCTAGCCTAACCTAACTTAAACCTAACCTAACTTAATCTAACCTAACCTAACCTAATCATACACCTAACTTTTTGCCTGTCTCTCACCTAACCTAAGCTAACCTAAGTGAAGCGTACGTAGGCTAACCTAACCTAACTTAACCTAACCTAATCTAACCTAACTTAATCTAGCCTAACCTAACCTAACCATACCCCCCAGAAAAAGGTTAGGTTAACTTATCATGAGCGCTCATGATAAGTTAACCTAACCTAACCTAACTTAAACATGTAGAAATGTTTCTATTTATTTATTAATATTTATTTATACCTACCTAACCTATTGTTTTGGAGGTTAGATGAACGAGTTTGAACGATTGTCTTTAATAGTAGAAGGAGTCACTCATTTTCTAATTTAAAAATTTGATGGGTAAATCCATAAGACAAAGGAGCTAAAATTTAATTTAAAATTAGAATAGAACTTTAAATTTTTCATCTCTTTGAGAAAAAAAAAAACAGAACTGAAGTGGAACCTTTTTTATTTTCTTGGAAAAATTAGAAGAGAACTTTGAATTTTTTATGTCTTTGAGAAATTAGAACTGAAGTGGAAGCTTTTTTCATTTTCATTGGTAAAATTCAGAATTGAGCTAACTTTTTTTATCTTCTTTAAGAAAATTCAGAACAGAACTTGAACATTTTGCACTTCTTCGAGAAAACTCAGAATTAAATTGATGCACCTTATCTTCATGTCGAAGATTCAAAATCAATGTATAACTTTTTCTATCTTCTATGAAAAATTTGGAACAGAACTTTAAATTTTTCATCTCTTTGCAAAAAATCGGAACTGAATTTAAGAAAATTAGAATTAAAGTGAAACTTTTTATCTTCTCTGGAAAATAATCACAATCATAGTATAACTTTTCCTATCTTCTACAGAAAAATTTAGAACTGAACTTTAAATTTTTATGTCTTTGAGAAATTATGAACTGAAGTGGAAGGTTTTTTCATTTTCAGTGGTAAAATTCAGAATTGAGCTAACTTTTTTCTCTTCTTTAAGAAAATTCAGAAGAGAACTTAAACATTTTGCACTTCTTCGAGAAAGCTCAGAATTAAAGTGGAGTTCCTTATCTTCATGTTGAATATTCACAATCAATGTATAACTTTTCTATCTTCTATGAAAAATTTGGAACAGAACTTTAAATTTTTCATCTCTTTGAGAAAAATCAGAACTGAATTTAAGAAAAAATTATAAATAAAGTGAAACTTTTGATCTTCATTGAAAATAATCACAATCATAGTGTTACTTTTTCTATCTTTCATCTAAAAATTTAGAATAGAACTTTAAATTTCTTTATTCATTGTGGAACTTAAAACTGAAGTGGAAGATTTTTATTTTCTCTGGAGAAATCAGAATTGAAGTGTGTTCTTTGGTAAAGTTCAGAAGAGAACTTGAACTTTTCTTCACTTCGTTGAGAAAATTTTAAATTGAACTAGAACTTTTTATCTTCCGTGAAAATATTCACAAGTATGGTATTACTTTTTCTATCTTCCACCGAAAAATTTAGAATTGAACTTTAAATTTCTTTATGTCCTTGTGAAATGAAGAACTGAAGTGGAAGATTTTTATTTTCTCTGGTGAAATTAGAATTGAATTCTGTTCTTTAGTAAATTGAGAAGAGAACTTGAACTTTTCTTCACTTCGTTGAGAAAATTGTAAATTGAACTAGAACTTTTTATCTTCCGGGAAAATATTCACAAGTATGGTATTACTTTTTCTATCTTCCACCGAAAAATTTAGAATTGAACTTTAAATTTCTTTATGTCTTTGTGAAATAAAGAACTTAAGTGGAAGATTTTTATTTTCTCTGGAGAAATTAGAATTGAATTGTGTTCTTTGGTAAAATTCCGAAGAGAACTTGAACTTTTTTATCTTCTGTGAAAAATTTAGAACAGTATTTTAAATTTTCATCTTTTCGAAAAAAATATTCACAGGTATGGTATTACTTTTTCTATCTTCCACCGAAAAATTTAGAATTGAACTTTAAATTTCTTTATGTCTTTGTGAAATATAGAACTGAAGTGGAAGATTTTTTATTTCTCTGGTGAAATTAGATTTGAATTGTGTTCTCTGCTAAAATTCAGAAGAGAACTTGAATTTTTCTTCACTTCGTTGAGAAAATTTTAAATTGAACTAGAACTTTTTATCTTCCGGGAAAATATTCACAAGTATGGTATTACTTTTTCTTGTTTCCACCGAAAAATTAGAATTGAACTTTAAATTTCTTTATGTCTTTGTGAAATAAAGAACTTAAGTGGAAGATTGTGATTTTCTCTGGTGAAATTAGAATTGAATTGTGTTCTTTGGTAAAATTCAGAAGAGAACTTGAATTTTTCTTCACTTCGTTGAGAAAATTTTAAATTGAACTAGAACTTTTTATCTTCCGGGAAAATATTCATAAAGTATGGTATTACTTTTTCTATCTTCCATCGAAAAATTTAGAATTGAAGATTTTTATTGAACTCTAAATTTTTTTATGTCTGTGTGAAATAAAGAACTGAAGTGTAAGATTTTTGTTTTCTCTGAAGAAATTAGAATTGAATTATGTTCTTTGGTAAAATTCCGAAGAGAAACTTGAACTTTTTTATCTTCTGTGGAAAATTTGGAACAGTATTTTAAATTTTTCATCTCTTCGAGAAAATATTCACAAGTATGGTATTACTTTTTCTATCTTCCATGGAAAATTTAGAATTGAACCTTAAATTTCTTTATGTCTTTGTGAAATAAAGAACTTAAGTGGAAGATTTTTATTTTCTCTGGTGAAATTAGAATTGAAATGTGTTCTTTGGTAAAATTCAGAAGAGAACTTGAATTCTTCTTCACTTCGTTGAGAAATTTTGAATTGAACTAGAACTTTTTATCTTCCGGGGAAAATATTCACAAGTATGGTATTACATTTTCTATCTTCCAACGAAAAAATTTAAAATTGAACTCTAAATTTCTTTATGTCTTTGTAAAATATAGAACTTAAGTGGAAGATTTTTGTTTTCTCTGGAGAAATTAGAATTGAATTGTGTTCTTTGGTAAAATTCAGTAGAGAACTTGAACTTTTCTTCACTTCGTTGAGAAAATTTTAAATTGAACTAGAACTTTTTATGTTCCGTGAAAATATTCACAAGTACGGTATTACTTTTTTCTATCTTCCACCGAAAAATTTAGAATTGAACTCTAAATTTCTTTATGTCTTTGTGAAATAAAGAACTGAAGTGGAAGATTTTTGTTTTCTCTGGAGAAATTAGAATTGAATTGTGTCTTTGGTAAAATTCCGAAGAGAACTTGAACTTTTTATCTTCTGTGAAAAATTTGGAATAGTATTTTAAATTTTTCATCTCTTCGAGACAGATCTGAACTAAAGTGGAAAATTTTTATATTATTTGGAAAAATAGAAATGATCAATGACTAATTTCTTTTTCATTGAAAAATTCAGAAGAGAACTTGAACTTTCCTTGACTTCGTTGAGAGAATTTTTAAATTGAACTTTAAAGTTTTTCATCTCTTTGAGAAAAGTCGGAACTGAATTTAAGAAAATTTAGAATTAAAGTGAAACTTTCCATCTTCATAGAAAATAATCAGAATCATAGTATAACTTTTCCTATCTTCTGTGGAAAAATTAGAACTGAACTTTAAATTTTTTATGTCTTGGTGAACTTAAAACTGACGTGGAAGCTTCACCTACGAAATACTAAGAAACCTTAGCTCAGAAAAGCCTGAAATATCCAACTACTCATCCCAAACTAGAAGTTTCAGACAACAAACACCTATGAAGGACTAAGAATCCTAGCTCTGAAAAGTCCAAAAAGCAAACTACACCTCCCAAATCATAATTTTCTGAAAGCACACACCTATGAAATGCTAAGAAATCTAGCTCAGAAAAGTCAAAAATAGCAAACCACTCATTCCCAAATCATAGGTTTCAGTCAACACACACCTACGGAAGGCTAAGAAATCCAGCTCAGAAAAGTCAAAAAATAGCAACCCACACATCCCAAATCATAGGTTTCAGACACCACATACCTACGAAAGACTAAGAAATCTGGTTATGAAAAGTCGAAAATAGCAAATTGCATACCTCAAATCATAAGTTTCAGACAACACACACCTATGAAATACTAAGAAACCTTAGCTCAGAAAAGCTTGAAATAGCAAACTATTCATCCCAAACTATAGGTTTCAGACAACAAACACCTATAAGGGACTAAGAATCCTAGCTCTGAAAGGTCTATAAAGCAAACTACAAATCCCAAATCATAATTTTCTGACAGCACGCACCTATGAAAGGCTAAGAAACCTAGCTCAGAAAAGTCAAAAATAGCAAATTAACCATCCCAAATCATAGGTTTCAGACAACACATACCTATGAAAGGATAAGAAATCCAGCTCAGAAAAGTCAAAAATAGCAACCCACCATCCCAAATCATTGGTTTCAGACAACACACATCAACAAAAGACTAAGAAATCTAGCTTAGAAAAGCCTGAAATAGTAATTTACATATCCCAAATCATAAGTTTCAGACAACATTCACCTCCGAAATACTATGAAACCTTAGCTCAGAAAAGCCTGAAATAGCAAATTACACACCTCAAATCATAAGTTTCAGACAACACACACCTACGAAATACTAGGAAACCTTAGCTCAGAAAAGCCTGAAATAGCAAACTACTCATCCCAAACTATAGGTTTCAGACAACAAACATCTATGAGGGACTATGAATCCTAGCTCTGAAAGTCCAAAAAAGCAAACTACAAATCCCAAATCATAGTTTCAGACAACACACACCAACGAAAGACTAAGAACCTTATATCCCAAATCATAGGTTTCAGTCAACACACACCAGGTTTCAGACAACACACACCAACGAAAGACTAAGAACCTTATATCCCAAATCATAGGTTTCAGTCAACCCACACCAACAAAAGACTAAGAAATCTAACTTAGAAAAGCCCGAAATAGTAATTTACATGTCCCAAATCATAAGTTTCAGACAACATTCACCTACGAAATACTATGAAACCTTAGCTCAGAAAGGCCTGAAATAGCAAATTAGACACCTCAAGTCATAAGTTTTCAGACAACACACACCTATGAAATACTAAGAAACCTTAGCTCAGAAAAGCCTGAAATAGCAAACTACTCACCCCAAACTATAGGTTTCAGACAACAAAAACCTATGAGGGACTAAGAATCCTAGCTCTGAAAAGTCCAAAAAGCAAAACTACAAATCCCAAATCATAGGTTTCAGACAACACACACCAACGAAAGACTAAGAAATCTAGCTTAGAAAAGCCCGAAATAGTAATTTACATATCCCAAATCATAAGTTTCAGTTAACACACACCCACGAAAGGCTAAGAAATCCAGCTCTTAAAAGTCCAAAAGCAAACTACTCATCCCAAACTATAGGTTTCAAACAACAAACACCTATGAAAGGCTAAGAAATCTAGCTCAGAAAAGTCAAAAATAGTAATTTACATATCCAAAATCATAAGTTTCTGACAACACACACACCTATGAAAGGCTAAGAAACCTAGCTCTGAAAAGTCAAAAATAGCAAACTACTCATCCCAAACTATAGGTTTGAGACAACAAACACCTATGAGGGACTAAGAAATCTAGCTCAGAAAAGCCCGAAATAGTAATTTACATATCCCAAATCATAATTTTCTGACAACATTCACCTACGATATACTAGGAAAGCCTAGCTCATAAAAGTCTGAAATAGCAAACTACTCATCCCAAACTAGAAGTTTCAGACAACAAACACCTATGAGCGACTAAGAATTCTAGCTCTGAAAAGTCCAAATAGCAAACTACACATCCCAAATCATAATTTTCTGACAACACACACCTATGAAAGGCTAAGAAATCCAGCTCAGAAAGGTCAAAATAGCAAACCACCCATCCCAAATCATAGGTTTCAGACAACACATACCTATGAAAGACTAAGAAATCCAACTCAGAAAAGTCAAAAATAGCAACCCATACACCCCAAATCATAGGTTTCAGACAATATACATCAACGAAAGACGGAGCCCGGGGATGGCCTTTGGGGGTCTGGGGGCCGGGTGGGAGCCCGGGGAACCTTTGGGGAACGGGGGGCTCCTTCGGAATTGGGATATGGGGATTGGAGCCCTTTGGATCGGGGTAGGGCGATCGGGGCCCTTTGGGGTTGGGGTAGAGGACTTCACGACACTGTTCAAATAGAACTTGTTTACTATAACGACCACACTCAAAACCTCTTCTAAAACCCTTTCTAAAATCATCTTTTAAAATGTCTCTAACTGTTTCGCCGAAATAATTCCATAACCTGTCTAAAACCGTTTCGCCCAAATAATCCCCTAAAAGTAATTTCTGTGCGTTCCTTTTGTTTTTTGGCATCTCTGTGCTTTCACATTTCAAATTTCTAGGAAACCCTTTCCTACGTTAATCTCTTCATCTCATAAATGTTCCTAGCTAAACTATTAAGGTTTCGTTAGAATATCAATTTATCTCTCCGACTTAAAGCTCAGTGAAGCCGTATTTAAAAATAGAATTTCTATCTCTTTAGACTCCCGCATAATTCCAAGATAACAAGTGATGTCATTTATGATTCCTGACACTAAAGATCAATGAAGCCCTATTTAAAAATAGAATATTAATTTTTCTCTCTGACCTAAAGAACGTTTATCCTTCAGACCTAAGATTAAAGAAGCCATAATGTTTCTTAATTCCCCCCTTCGTGAATCAATACATTCCCCTAGCGATTATGTAAATCAAGTTCTCAGGTTAGGTTGCCTAAAGATCAAAGAAATCATAATGTTTCTTAATTCCCCCTTCGTGAATCAATAATTTCCCCGCCGATTATGTAAATCAAGTTCTCAGGTTAGGTTCGCCTAAAGATCAAAGAAACCATAATGTTTCTTAATTCCTCCTTCGTGAATCAATACATTCCCCCGCCGATTATGTAAATCAAGTTCTCAGGTTAGGTTCGCCTAAAGATCAAAGAAACCATAATGTTTCTTAATTCCCCCTTCGTGAATCAATAATTTCCCCGCCGATTATGTAAATCAAGTTCTCAGGTTAGGTTCGCCTAAAGATCAAAGAAACCATAATGTTTCTTAATTCCCCCTTCGTGAATCAATAATTTCCCCGCCGATTATGTAAATCAAGTTCTCAGGTTAGGTTCGCCTAAAGATCAAAGAAACCATAATGTTTCTTAATTCCCCCTTCGTGAATCAATAATTTCCCCGCCGATTATGTAAATCAAGTTCTCAGGTTAGGTTAGCCAAACAATCTCATAACATTCGCGTCGAGCATGTCCATTCTCACTGACAACGAACAGACATAAAACAGGAACATAAATTGCTGTTGACATCCATAAATGTGAGAAAGTTCCTGTTTTTCCATTCTCACTGACAAAAACCATAAAAACAGACATAAATGTGAGAAAGTTCCTGTTTTTGCATTCTCACTGACAAAAACCATAAAACAGACATGAATTGCTGTTGACATCCATAAATGTGAGAAAGTTTCTGTTTTTTTTCATTCTCACTGACAAAAACCATAAAAAATAAACAGACATGAATTGCTTTTGACATCCATGAAAAACATCAAATAGATTGACCAACACACATAACCATCCAAGAAAACATCCATCAATGTGAGAAAATTCATGTTTTTTTTCAAGTGAGAAAAATCTGTTTTTTTCCATTCTCACTGACAAAACCATAAAAACATGCATAAATTATGTAAAAAAAGTTGTAGGTGGCAGCAGGGGTGAGGGGGAAATTGGGGCAATCGGATCAATATGGGCCATTTTACTTTTGCGCAAAAAAGAGCCAAAACTAAACATTTTGTTCAAAACGCTTGAAACTTACATATTTAAGCTATTGGGCCTAAAGCCAGTCGAAATTTTTGTCTTTATGGCTTAAAATTTACATCATTAAGTTGTTGGACCCAAAAGACCTTAATGTACAGAAATATGCAAGCTGGGTTAGGACCATCAAAAATAGAGCCATCTTTTTCTCTTTATCAGCTTGAAAATGGTATGCCAGAGTCCTTAGTCCAACTGCACCCTATTGAAAAACAAATAACAATAATATTATTGATTTGTCCGAAAATTTTCTTTTTTTACGAGGGGCTTCAAATATTTAGGCTAACTGTAAGTCCCTGGGTCAAGGATATCCTAATGTGTAAACAGATTTTAAGGGTGGTGTAACGAACTTTCCAATAAAAAACCGCCAAATAACATTTTTTTTTGCCACTCTCAAATTTGTTCCTGCAAGTCCTTGGCCAAAAGTACTTCAATGCTCAAAATAGGTCGGAAAAGATACTGATTCACATGAAAGTGAAACTCAAAAATATGACAAACAACCTTATGTCCCTGATTGGTTTGAAACCCATATCTCTAAATACCTAGCAGCCTAATGTGAAAAAAAATTTGGAAATTTATTTTTTCGACCGGCATGTCCAGAATTTGCAGGCTGGGTTTGGACCTTGGACCTCAAGTCCCAGGGTCAAAGATATCGTAATGTGTAAACAAATTTTAAGGGTGGTGGTACGAATTTCCCAAAAAAACATTATTTTCTTACCAATTTCAACTTTGTTTTTGCAATTCCCTGGCCAAAAGACTTCAATGCTCAATATCGATTGGAAAAGATAATATTCACATGAAAATGAAGCCCAAAAACGGACAAAAACTTTTTTTTTCCAAATAGCTTTAATTTATTTCATAGGTTCTTGGGTCGTGGGGACCCTAATTTACCTAAAAAACTTAAACAACCAATTTAATTTGTTCACCTAATTCTTCCAATAGACTAGCGACTCAGGCTATTTTCAATTAGCCCTAGACTTGATAAAGAGTGACCTTTGTCACCAGAACCCAAATTGTAAAAAAGGAATTTTGACAGCAATGCGTGCTGTCAAAATATATGGTTTTGTTTGATGCCAATTGATCCAATTGATGCCAATTGATGCCAAAAAGAAACTTTAATTGATCTTTAAAAAACCCACTAGCATAAGTTTTTTGCAATTCTTTCATTTTCAATAGAATTGGCCAAACATATTGTCGAACGATATTTATGATATATCCAATCCGCTAAAGGGTCAAATATTTAGGACAGGGAGAGATGATGATCAACCTGATTTAACCGCTCCCCTGGATATGTCCCTGGTATTATGAAACCTCAAAAGAGCAAATTGTAAACAAAGAATTAGCTTGCTTAATGACAAGTTTATAAAATCAAACATTATTAGTAAACATGTCTAACATGTACCATCAGCAGAAAAAATCTCTTAATTGCGCTTTGGTGTGAGTGTTGCTGTTAAATGTAAAGCCAGAAGGGATTCCTAGCCCTCCGTCACCTAGCGCATATCTTGGAGCACCAAATTTTCCGCCTAGAATTGCCAACTTTTTCAGCGTCAAGCATACTTCACGCCACACAGGACGAACTGTTCACCTCATACGGTACGCGTGGCGCGCGTTAATTTCTGCACACAATTTTGGAAAAGAGGCAACCCCTCCTTAACACCTCAAACTATTCTTTTTTGAATATATTGATTTTTTCACTCAGAAGAACATGACATAAAGAAAGAAAAATCTTTGTTTTTTAAATTAAATAGAAAAAAGAAGATTTTTCAACTAAAAGTAAAGGATCAGCATTAAAACTTAAAATTAAGACAAATTAAACAGTATATTTGGGGGACTCCTCCCCCCTTAACGCCTTACTCGTTACGCTACAGGTTTTAATGCTTTAAAAAAGCTTCTTATTCTAATTCTACGACCTTTGCGTTTCAGCAGTCGTTCTTCTTAAAGAGCTGGGACAAAAAGCAAAACTTTAACCTAAAGAGTGAAGGGCTGAGTAGGGGACAGCCCCCCAGATATACGAATAATTTCTGTTTGTTTTAAGCTTTAATGTGTTTCTATGTTTTTAATTGGAAAAACTTGTTTTTTTATGTCATTTGTTATCGTTTTCAAATCATGCCCACACCTAACCAGGATATGATGCTGGATATCGACCTCATGAATTCCTATTTTCCTTTTGATAAATTGTTTATAATTTATCATAACTTTAATAACTTTTTTGATTCAATTTGTTTAAAATAATTGGTAGAGTTCCACTTTTCAGTTTTTTCTGTTTAAGACCTAAAATTTTGGATTGGAATAAATGCAAATGCAATGAAATGAATTTTAATGTTTACCAATTTTTTCAATGAACAATATTTTTTTTAGTAAGTCATTAACTATTTTTTCAGTACAGAATTTTGGGCGGACAGAAAGTAGTATTATTGTTCATATGGATTGAAATTCTGCGTAACTTTTGATTTTCTACGCCACAGAGCCATTGAGACCCATACAACTGGGTTCTCTGATGTTTAAGATGCCTCTCGTTCTAGGCATTCTAATGGTCCTATGTAAATTTTAAATTCTTGGTCAACCTGCCTGAGACTCTAGGCAGGTGTGCCTTTCCAAAAACTAACACACAATTATTTGTCCAATAAGAAAGTCATACTTACTCCCACCATTTATTCGTGCCATTTAAATATTATTGCCTCTCAATTACTCAGATTTCTGTCTTGTCTTTTTTTCCACAATTAGCCATGTCTTGATGCGTACTGCAAAAATACTTGATTTTCAATTCAAAATCAACGGTTACAAATACATTGTTTACATAAGATGAGTATATTGAAAGATTGCATTTAAATAGGAAAGACTACCATTCAAAATCGCTGAAAACAAAACTCTTGGCACCACTTGCCACTCCACCCCCCCCCCCTCCAAGGAATTTCCTGGCGAGGCTCATGGCTCGCCACCTTACCTTTCCCATCTGCGTGCTGGAAGGAAGGCAAGTGTAATATTATATGTTACATAGAAATAGATTTTTGCTACGGAAAAAATAGTTTCTCCGCCCCCCCCAGCTTTGCACCAATAATAAAGGCGTAAACCCAAATATTCACGAGAATAAAGAGGGATTAAATATTAATTTCCACTACCCGGTTCCCCAAAACTCATTCTATATGTATTTGAAGGCTCTATGATAGTTTAGCACATTCAATCCTTAAAATGCACTCTGTGAGGCATCATCCCCCCTCCGGCCTACAAAATGACCCACCGGTCATCCTTCATAATAGTTGATGCGTACTTACACATAACTGTGCACAATTTTATAAGATATGACGCAAATAAATTTATTTTAATGAAGCTTTAAAATAAATTTCAGAAACATGTTTCTGCAATATGATGGGAGGTGTCATCTCGCATCATCTTTATTACCTCCCCTCCTAACCTCCCCCCAACTCTTCCTATATTTACCGGACCGATCATGGGGAGTTATACAATTTTGGCATTGATTGTACTCTTTTCTGCACCCCCCTCCCTTCAACGCAATGACCCAATACATCACTAAACATAATTTAATGAAAAATCAACTGAATGAACCCAGTTAAATCGACCATTAATACTAATGTCCATATTAACCACTCATCTTGTAAGGATTGCGTGATTTTTCAAGAGCGAATCCGCCACCATGTGGCATAACTTCCTCTGCAAATGAGAAATCTCGGTATATAGTTTTGATACAGTTAAACGATTGGCTATTTCATATTTTACCAATCGATAGCAATTTGGTACTTTTTTTGGGGCAGAATTGTAGTCGGGTAACGCAAAATGGCAGAAAAAGCCACTTTACTGTGGTACAATCTTTTTGGTCACTAATAAAGGGCACTAAAACTTTCAATTCCTGTTAGAATGAGGCCTTTCACATTCCTCTAGAAATATGGTTGAACATGATCACCCCTGGGGGAAGCCAAAAAAAATAAATAAACATTCTGGAGAAAAATCTCTTCTGGAGAAAAAATGCAAGATTTCATGTTTTTGTAGATATGAGCTTGAAACCTTGACAACACGGTTATTTGATATGGTGAATATAATGGTGTGATTTTCATTAGGATCGTTTGACTTTCATGGGTTGTTTCCTTCCTTCAAAATCAGGCAAGTGATCTCAGGCTCGTAGCTTTTTGATTGGTAAGATTGAACTTGGTGAATTTTTTATGTTTAACATCAGCATAAAAAGCCCATTCTTTTGACATTACAATTTTTTTTTAGTTTTGGGTTCTATTGGCCCGGTGTCATCTTCCATGGTCACAAGCTGTTTAAAATTGCATCTCTAACAGTTTCACTTACATTAGTACGAGGCCGTCGACCACCATGGTTACGACCCCTTTTCCATTTCCCTTCCCGATGGTTTGGGTGTAGTTAAGTTTTTCACTGCTTTTACTTAGAGTTAAAGACACCCTAGTAGCAAAATAAAAAAAAAAAAAAAAACTTAAAGAAGATTGCAAAGAGCTTAAAATCCCAAATTCACCACCCATGTCAAATTGTCCCGTTTTTCTTAGAAAAAATGTAAATGTTTGAACTTGTTTTCCTGGTATTTCTTGGAAACTAGGAAAGAAGCATCTACAAAAATTTTACGAGCAAAACCTGTAAAAGTTTCTATAGGATGGCTAGCTTTAAACAAAACAAAAATGCAAAAATCGTGAAGTGTGTTATGCCTAATCAGTCAAGTATAGAAACAATTTATACGTATTTTGTCATTCAAGGGGTCAACGTTATTCCTATCCTCCCTATAAATAACTTTCTATAAGATTTCAAAAGAAAAAAAAAGATTTACTTTGTCTATATGCGTATAAGATCTTCAAGGTAGGGGGACGACTGTCCCACTACCTTCCTTTATAAACAAGCTGTATGTAAGTAATATATTAACAGGCCCAATTTGGAATCGATCGACCCCTTCAAGAAGACCATTAGAGACACGTTTTGTGTCCTATTCACTCTCTTTCTTATTAAACATGGCTTTGGAATCTTTCGTGGATAAAAAGGTGTCAAGAGATGTCGTATTTTCATTGGAAAGGGCAATTAAGGGAAAAGGATCAAAAGAGCGGAAAGTAAGCTCAACAAAGGAAACCATTATATTGAAAGCTTTTAGATGGCGAGAATAGAAAGGAAAACAACCGCCACCTCAAGATAAAAGTAATGTCAAAGCTTTTGAATATGAAACTAAAACGAAACTTTAATTGAAAGGAAGAGCATGAACAAAGTGGGAAAGATATTGTTGACCTACTGCTTGTTTTCACTTTTCATTTATTTATTTTCAACTTGCAACATAGGAATTAAAAAGAGCAGCAATTATTTAAGATGAGAGAGAACATATCTTCTCCAGAACCCCAGCTATTCAGGCCTAACTATGGCTGTTGTTTTCCAAAAACATTGTAGACTGCAGCATACTTTAACATCTAATAAATACAACTGTTTTACTCATCGATTATCTTTCAAATATCAGACCGGAAAATGCTACTAGCTAAAGCAAATTACTACTACTAACAACTTACTGCATCACCGAGTCACCCGAGGCCAACGCAGCTGCGCATGCTCCACCTCCATCCCAATTGATTCAAAACTTCCCTATTTACACCCTTCAAAGAAGTTCCAATAACCTTTAAATCCTTCTTATTACTTCTTCCCACCCCCATTTCTAGGACAGGGGCTGGTTCCTCTCCAATCACTTTCTATTATTAATTTTTTAAGACAGTATAACTCTCAATTTCCGACTGAATGAGCATCCGCCGAAGTTTCTGCGACATGAGAAGGGACATTGCAGCCCCCCCCCCCCCCTTAAGGAATAAGTTCTGCTCGTTTTAGGGTTTAATGTTACTCTTTACTTTCATAATGAAAGCAACGACCAGAAATAATCCCGGAATTCAAGAAGGATTAGGTATCAATTGGTAAATCCACTTCCCTTTCTAGAACCGTTTCTATGTTTATCTGAAATATCAATGACAGTTGGAATATCTTGGCATTAAAATATGCTCTTTGAGGCATCTGCTCCCCTCCCCCTCCTGCCTACAATATGATTCACTTCCTCTCCTTCATAAAACCTGGTGCACACTTACTCATTGCATATAATATTATGATAAACGAAGCAAATCAGTTTTGTTAAATGAAGTTTTAAAATAAAACACCAGAATCATTTCTCTGCAATAGGAAGGGAAGTATCACCCTGCAGCATCCCCTTATTCAGACTTAATCTAAATGAAGAAAAATAAGAGATTAATTCTATTCCCCCCCATACCCCTTACTATATTATCTGAAGGTTCATAGGGACTTAGACGATTTTGCCATTAGTAGTACGACCCTAATACGGGCAGGAGATTTGCCTGAGGCTCTAAAGATTATACCCTAAACCCCATTGTATATTACACACGGGATATCTCATTAAAAAATCCAGAGGATACATACTAAATATTCAGTAATCTCATGAAAATTATATGAATAAATTTTTATTTGGGTTGAATGAAACTGGTCTTGTGACATTCACGCGATTTTGCAACAAATTTATCATATGCATGCATGTTTTTAAATGTTTTTCAATCAGTTTAATAAGTTTTCCCCTTCCGTATATGAAAGGGGCTGTCCCCTCCTCAACGCCTCGCTCTTTACGCTAAAGTTTTGACTTTCTCACAACTCTATTTTTTTTAAAACAATAAAAAACTTTAGCGTAAAGAGCGAGGTGTTGAGGAGGGGACAGCCCCTTTCATATACGGAATAATTTCTGTTCGTTTTAAGTTTTAACGTCGTTCCTTAATTTCAGCTAAAAAAAACTTGTTTTTTTTTATTTAATATTTACAAGATTAATCTTGATTAATATCTTTCAAAAAATTCGCAATTTTTTTTTCTTGTATAATGCGAAAAAGATAACCATATTTCCAGGGAAAATGCTGTCAGACCTTCAAGGCTACCGTGAGGACAGTCCTAGTAAACTGTTTTTTATAGGCATTACGTCTTCCTTTTTCTTGAAAATTATCTGTCCCTGAAGAATTCTAATCGATTGCCAACTTACTTTATCTCTTATATATATATATATATATATATATATATATA
>CM051264.1:69091686-69221686 GCA_027921565.1 Artemia sinica
TTGAAGTTTCTACGACAACGCTTTCTATAAAAACCTTATATAACCCAGGGCATAACTTAAGACCCTTGCCCTAAGGGCTGTGAGGAGGTTGTCATCCTCAAAGACATAATTTCCGGACCTTTCAACTAGGTTTGACAAAAATGGTTATCTCGAAATTTTGATTGGATGTGTTTTTGGAAATGGTGGGCGTGAGAGGGGGGTTACTTGTCCTTTAATCACTTTCGACTATTGAAAAGGGCACTAGCCTTTTCAATTTCCAATCGAATGATTCCTTTTTGAATTTTCTACGACAACGCTTTCTATAAAAAAAAAACACAACCTTATATACCCCAGGGCATAACTTACAACCCTTTCCCTGAGAGCTATGGGGGGGAGTGTCATCCTCAAAAACATAATTTCTGGACTTTTTAACTACGTCGAACAAAGTGGTAATCTCAAAATTTTGACTGGATGTGTTTTTGGAAATGGTGGGTGTGAGAGGGGTGTTAATTATCCTCCGGTCAATTTAGACTGTTAAAAAGGGCACAAGCCCTTTTAATTTCCAATTGAATGACCCCTTTTTGGAGTTTCTACAACATCACTATCTATAAAACCTTATAGGTTTTTACCCTTGCCCCAAGAGCTCTGAGGGGGTATCATCCTCAAAGACCTAATTTCTAAAATTTTTTAACTACGTTGAACGAAATGGCTATCTAAAAATCTTGATTGGATGTGTTTGGGGAAAAGGTGGGTGTGAGAGGGGGGAGGGAGTTGCCCTCAAATCACTTTTGACTATTAAAAAGGGCACTGGTCCATTGAATTTAGAATCGAATGAGCCAATTTTCAAGTTTCTATGACAAATCTTTCAATAAGAACCTTATATGCCCCCAGTGCATAGCTTACAACCCTTACCCTGAGGGCTTTTGGGGGAGTGTCATCCTCAAAGATATAATTTCAGGACCTTTCAACTGCTTGAACAAAATGGCTATCTCAAAATTTTGATTGGATATGTTTGGATGAATGGTGGATGTGGAACGGGTGTTAGTTGCCTTACAATCACTTTCGACTATTAAATAGGGCACTAGCCATTTCAATTTCCATCAAATGAGCCCTTTTTGAAGTTTCTGCGATTATTTAACCCCAGGGCATAACTTACAACCCTTGCCCTGAAGGCTGTGAGGGGTTGTCATCCTCAAAGACCTAGTTTCCTGAACTTTCAACTACCTTGAACAAAATGGCTATCTCAAAATTTGGATTAGATGTGTTTTGGGTAAAGGTGGGCATGAGAGGAGGGTTAGTTACCCTCCAACCACTTTCGACTATTAAAAAAGGGCACTAGCCCTTTAATTTCCAATCGAATGAGCCTTTTTTGAAGTTTCTATACGACATGACTATCTATAAAAACCTTATAGGCCCCCAGGGCATAAGTTACAACCCTTGCCCTGAGGGCTGTGGGGAGTGTCCTCCTCAAAAACATAATTTATATTTTGAAATCAACTACGCTGGACAAAATGGCTATCTCAAAATTTTGATTGGATGTGTTTGGGGAAATGGTGGGCGTGGAAGGGGTGTTAGTTGCCTTCCAATCACTTTGACTATTAAAAAGGGCACAATCCACTCCAATTTCCAATCGAATGAGCCCTTTTCGAAGTTTCTACGACAACTCATTCGATACGAAGTGCCAAAATAATACATTGTGCCAACATCGTTCTTTACTTATGCAGCGCGATTGCGCTGCCTATGATTTCTGTTTGTTTCAGGTTTCATTTATTTATTGTTTGTGATTTATGGTTGGTTTACTATTGGAAGGTTATTTGGAATTTTTTCTGCTCATTGTTGGCTTAATGGAGCTCATTAATTTTTTTTTTTAAATCACTTTTGCCTCTTAAAAAGGGCACTAGAACTTTTAATTTCCTTCAAAAACTTCATTGATATTGCTAGATATTATAGAGTGAGACTGCCTATGTTATTGCTTATAAACCTTTTGAATACCTGTATATATATATATATATATATATATATATATATATATAGATATATATATATATATATATATATATATATATATATATATATATATATATATATATATATATATATATATATATATATATATATATATATATATATATATATATATATATATATATATATATATATATATATATATTTATAGTTTTCTTTGTTCTATTGACTCCCCCTATACGTTCGTTACAAGTTTCACCTTAACACCCTTAGCGTTATTAGCTACAGAAATTGTACTGGTAGTATTAATAGTATGCAGATAGTGCCTTTAGGCTAGTTCTAAATCCACAACAACTTACCCTTAAAGGTCTAACTTAATAATGTAAACCGTTTTTTCAGATATAGCTTTGTCACCTTTTTGAATATCTACATACTCATATCTTGTTTTGATTTAGGTCAACATCCGCCTAAATATTCCCGAAAAGCCTTACCTTAATACCCTTAACTTCTGTAGTAGCAACTTTTGTAGTAACAGTAGTATTATTAGTAGCAGTGTGCGCATAGCCCCTTTGGTTTCTTCAACACACGCTGAAGTTTAAGTTTAATACCATCGACCGTTTCTGAAGCATTGCTGATACGCAATTTTTGTAATAGTATTAATAGTATGCAGATAGTGCCTTTAGGCTAGTTCTAAATCCACAACAACTTACCCTTAAAGGTCTAACTTAATAATGTAAACCGTTTTTCAGATATAGCTTTGTCACCTTTTTGAATATCTACATACTCATATCTTGTTTTGATTTTAGTGCCTTTAGGCTAGTTCTAAATCTGCAACAACTTACCCTTAAAGTTCTAACTTAATAATATAAACCGTTTTTCAGATATAGCTTTGTCACCTTTTTGAATATCTACATACTCATATCTTGTTTTGATTTAGGTCAACATCCGCCTAAATATTCCCGCAAAGCCTTACCTTAATACCCTTAACTTCTGTAGTAGCAACTTTTGTAGTAACAGTAGTATTATTAGCAGCAGTATGCGCATAGCCCCTTTGGTTTCTTCAACACACGCTGAAGTTTAAGTTTAATACCATCGACCGTTTCTGAAGAATTGCTGATACGCCCTCATGAAAACCAGTGTGGGTTTAGTTTGTTTTTGATGTAATGAAATACAGTTTAAATATTCCCCAAATTTTTCTTCTTAATATCATTAGCTTTAGTAGCAGTAGTAGCAGTAAAGGTAAAAGGTAAAGGATGCGGCACTAGACCCTTAAGGTCCAAACCGGCGGTGCTGATCTCCGTTTCGTGGCCCTTCAGCCAGGAAGTGCAATGGGGGGCTGGGGCCAGCCAACTTATGCTTTCGCAAACCCTTCCAGTAGTAGCAGTGGTGCTAATTCACGAAATTGTAGGGGGACAAGGATTTATTTTTGGATTTTTTAAAATGAAGATTAAAAAAAACTACATTGAGCAAACATACCTAAAAAAGGGGGTAGTGGCGACATAGCTGCTTGTCAAAATTGTCGAATAATCGATTAATCTATCCAAATCCAGTTTCTTTACCTCCTGTTTTTTACAGGCCATTATCATGAGATCACTGATAATGTCGTTTCCCATCGTCGATCGCAGATAGTCCTTCACTTTTCCTAATGCTGAGAAGAATCGTTCATTACTGGCAGTGGTCACAAGTAAAGTAGCAACTATCTTAATCAGTTTTTAGCACTGCAGAATAGGCAACTGGGAGGTCGGATAAGATTTCGATGGATCGAAGAAGATCCATTTTGAAATATCGCTTTTTTGACAGATGCAGCTTTGCAAGAGAAAGCTGCTCTTCCATGGCATGGTCATCGACATCTCCTTTGATAATGACGCATAAACCTTTCCACTTTCAAAAGTTCGAGAAAATCGAGCTCGAGGGGTTGAAGGCAGATAAAGGATCGAGCAGAGGTGTATTTTGCATGAAACATTGGTCCTCCTCACTCCTGAAACAGTTTATTACCTCAACGTACAAAAGTTTACCGGAGTCTTGATTGAGCTGGCTGACTGGTATTTCATTTACCGGTTGTTGAGTTTGAAAGAAAGTATTTGAGACAAAAAGGCTTCACTTCTCTTGCTTCGAGCACTGGTTTTAGATTGTGGAGATTTCGATTCTTGGATTTCGTGCAAAGCCAAGAATTCGGATATATTTTTTGCTTAAGTTGTTCAATTCGTTATCGTTTCTCAGCTTTTGAAATGTCTCATATGTCCCAGAAATCAGTGAAAATGACTTATAAATAAACAAACTATCGGATTGAAGTTGCTCTGATAAACAATTTACAATGACTAATACTTTTTCCATTATTTACAAAGTTGAGACAAAAGAGGCAGAGTTGATTTTGTCCAGTAGTCCTTTTGCCTCACACGCTGCCTCGCGGTTGGAAATATCAGAGACTAGGCACACACAACAACAATACAATCAAATCTTGTCTTTAACCTTCGAAATAGCGCGGACTGCAAAAAACCAGTGAGGCTGGACGGTCCTCTCGAGCTCCAAGACTTTTTGCCCGCTAAAACGCTGCGATTTCACAAATATAGCTCGTGTCGAGTATTGCTAGACAATGTAAATGTGTAAAGTTCGCTGATATTTTTCAGGCAGACCAAAACCAAGTTTAATCTGTGGGCGTGACAGCGTACATAAACTGCATGAGGTACATTCTCCCTAAACTTTGCTTGAACCTCGTTAAGTTCTCCCCTCATAACGGATGTGCCGTCATAACATTGGGCAATACACCGCATCAAATATCCACCAAATCTTTCTATAGTTTCATAAATCGAGGAGCATAAGCTCTCGGCGTCTAATTTGTGCATGTGATTGCAGCCAATTGATCGCTCCACTACTTTCCCATTTGATATGTACCTGAGTAGGATCGTTAATTGTTCTTTTCTAGAAATGTCTTTTGTTTTGTCGACAAGAATAGCAAAGTAATTAGCTGATTTCCTTCTGAAATAATGTCTTGCCGCCAAGCATTTCCTATTAGCGTAACTGTGTCATTTTTGTACTGATGACTGCAATAGTGACCATATCGGCGCTGTAACTGGGCCTTCAGATTTTCGTTGTCTTTGGACATTCTCTCCATCAATTCAACCAAATTACCTCAGTTTGCAGATGTTTCTGATTCGTCATGACCCCTCAAAGCAAGACCCTCGCGGCCAAGAAAGCAAATAGTGCGAAAAATGTACTTCAAATGATCTCTATTTTCCTGAACCTCTTGTGATCTGGATTTAATTAAGGCATTCGCTATAGAGCTCGAAGTATCAGTGCTATTTGTCTTAAGTCCGTCGACACCGACATAAAATGCCTGTGTCTTTTAGAACCATCACGTTGCTTTAATAGAGCAGAACTGTCTTTCCACTTGCAAAATGCTGAGTCAATGAAATCCCTTTTTCCAGCAGTATATCCAGCCCTTAGAGTCCCCATAGAAAAATGGCGGCAAGCAAAATATAACACGGAATTCAAGTTTGTTGAGTATTCAATCCATTCATAAGTCTTACAGTAATTTGCATTGAATTTCCTTCCGTTAGAAGTGGAAGCCGGATATCTTTCAAGAATAGGTTGAGTTGGTTTGTCGTGACGCGTCGTAGAGATATCGTAGAGCTACTGCAATCCGCAAGGAGTTCAGGGATGCAGACCAAACTTTCATGTTGACCTGAGCCAGTTATTGTTCCGCTTGTTTCCGAAGGACTGTCAAAGGTGGGGGAATTTATCTTCACTAACCTAACACTTTGAGCACTGACACTATTGCCAGTTTCTTCATTTTTCTTCCGCATTTTCACCATAAAGAAATCAAAAGTTTGTTGTCGCTTTTTACTCATAGTTTGATTACAAACTCTTCATAAGAAACATAAAGAAATACTGATCAGCTGAAGTTTAGTTTTGAATGAACCCTACTGAGAAATCACATTTCCGGTCGATGATTGGGTAATAAAATAGCATAGACACGCTTTTAGACATTTCAAAACAAGATATTCTCCTAATGGTAGAATTAGGGTGGTACAAGAGTGGGAAAGACGGAACATTTCAAAACAAGTTCATTAAAAATAACAGTGTTATTTAATAGCTGTGCAAAACGATGTACAGGGGCGACAAATAAAAACGACCAGTTAGCCAGTCTCGCTGGTATAACATAGCACATAACTAAAATAGAAAATAGCTGTGAAATATAAAAGAAAGGTAGTTTTCAAAGCCTAGGGGGACATGGCTCCCGCCCCCCCCACCCTAATTGGCGCCTCTGAGCAGTAGTAGTACCAGCAGTAATAATAGTAGCTGCAGTAAAATTTAAAGTAGTAGCCTTAGCTTTAGTGGCAGTAGTAGAAGTAGCAGTAGTAATAGCAGTAGCGGTGGTAGCAGCAGCAGGAGTCTTAGTAGCAGTAGTAGCACGCAAATTTTATATTTTTGGTCAATTGGTTATCTTCCTTATTATTTCCTGAAAGTTCCAGGTTAATACACTCAGTCATTCCTGAGTTAAACCTGTTTTGACAACCCGTATACACATAACATGTTTTGATTTAGTTCAATTCTCCCTTCAACATTCTCTGAAAGGTTTACCTGAATCCCCTTTGTCTTTTTGGAAAGAAATAATAATCTTTATGGAAATTCAATAATATTTGCTATATCATAGGCAGCGCGCTAGCGCTGCCTAAGTAAAGAACGATGTGGGCACAATGTGTTTTTTTTTTTTTTTTTTTCATCCATACCCGGGCACTTCGTATCGAAGGAGTTGTCGTAGAAACTTCAAAAAGGGCTCATTCGATTGGAAATTGGAGTGGCTAGTGCCATTTTTAATAGTCGAAAGTGATTGGAGGGCAAATAGCCCCCCCCCATGCCCATCATTCCCCCAAACACATAAAATCAAAAATTTTGAGATAGCCATTTTGTTCAGGGTAGTTGATTTCCAGATAGAAAATATATTTTTGAGGAGGCAACTCCCCCAAAACCCTCGGGGCAAGGGTTTTAAGTTATGCTCTGAGGGCATATAAGAACGATATTGGCACAATGTATTATTTATTATTTTTTCCTTTAGAGCAGGTACTTCATATGGAAGGGTCGTCGTAGAAAATTCAAAAGGGGCTCATTCGATTGGAAATTGAGATTTATAGTACCCGTTTTTAATAGTTGAAAGTGATTGGAGGGCAACTAGCCCCCCCCCCCCCACGCCCATCATTCCCCCGAACACATCCAATCAAAATTTTGAGATAGCCATTTGTTCAACATAGTTGATTTCCAGATAGAAAATATGGTTTTGAGGAGGACAATCCCCACAACCCTCAGGGCAAGGGTTCTAAGTTATGCCCTGGGGGCATATAAGGTTTTTATAGAAGGTGTTTGTCGTAGAAACTTCAAAACAGGCTCATTCGATTGGAAATTCGAAGGGCCAGTACCCTTTTTAATAGTCGAAAGTGATTGGAGGGCAACTAGCCCCCCCCCCTCCTACGCTCATCATTCCCCCAAACACATCCAATCAAAATTTGAGATAGCCATTTTGTTCAGCGTAGTATATTTCCAGATAGAAAATATATTTTTTGAGGAGGACACTCCCCCACAACCCTCAGGGCAAGGGTTTTAAGTTATGCCCTTGGATCATATAAGGTTTATATAGAAGGAGTTGTCGTAGAAACTTCAAAAACGGCTTGTTCGATTGGAAATTCAAAGGGCTAGTGCCCTTTTTAATAGTCGAAAGTGATTGGAGGGCAACTAGGCCCCCACGCCCATCATTACCCCAAACACATCCAATCAAAATTTTGAGATAGCCATTTTGTTCAGCGTAGTTGATTTCCAGGTAAAAATTATGTTTTTTGAGCAGGATCCTCCCCCACAGCCTCCAGGGCATGGGTTGTAAGTTATGCCCTGGGGGCCTATAAGGTTTTTATAGAAGGCGTTGTCGTAGAAACATCAAAAAAACGCTCATTCGATTGGAAATTCAAAGGGCTAGTGCCCTTTTAATAGTCGAAAGTGATTGGAGGGCAACTAGCCCCCCCCCCCCCCCCCCCGCCCCCCCGCCCCCAAGCCCATCATTCCCCCACACACATCCAATCAAAATTTTGAGACAGTCATTTTGTTCATCGTAGTTGATTTACAAATAGAAATTATTTTTTTTGAGGAGGACACTCCCCCACAGCCTTCAGGGCAAGGGTTGTTAGTTATGCCCTGGGGGCATATAAGGTTTTTATAGAAGGCGTTGTCGTAGAAACTTCAAAAAAGGCTCATTCGATTGGAAATTCAAAGGGTTTGTGCCCTTTTTTATAGTCGAAAGTGATTGGATGGCAACTAACCCCCCTCTCACGCCCACCTTTTCCCAAAGCACATCCAATCAAAATTTTGAGATAGCCATTTTATCCAACGTAGTTTTTAATTTCTGTAAATTAGGTCTTTGAGGATGACAGCCCCCTCACAGCCCTCAGGGCAAGGGTTGTAAGTTATGCCCTGGGGGCATATAAAGTTTTTATAGACCGCGTAGTCGTAAAAACTTCAAAAAGGGATCATTCGATTAGAAATTTGAATGGCTAGTGCCCTTTTTAATTGTCGAAAGTAATTGAAAGGCAACTAACACCCCTTCCACGCCCACCATTTCCCCAAACACATCCAATCAAAAATTTGAGATAACCATTTTTTTCCACGCAGTTTAAAGTTCAGGAAATTATACCTTTGAGCAGGACACTCCCCCACAGTCTTCAGGGCATGGGCTATACGTTATACCCCCGGGGCATATAAGTTTTTATTGAAATCTTTGTCGTAGAAAATTGAAAAAGGGCTCATTCGAATGAAATATCAAAGGTCTAGTGCCCTTTTTAATAGTCGAAAGTGATTTGAGGGCAACTAGCCCCCCTCTCTCGTCCACCTTTTCCCCAAACACATCCAATCAAAATTTTTAGATAGCCATTTTGTTCGGTGCTGTTGATTTCCAGATAGAAATTATGTTTTTGAGGAGAACACTTTCCCACAACCCTCAGGGCAAGGGTTTTAAGTTATGCCCTGGGGTATATTAGGTTTTTATAGAACGTGTCGTCGTAGAAACTTCAAAAGGGCTCATTCGATTGGAAATTGAAATGGCTAGTTCCCTTTTTAATAGTCGAAAGTGATTGGAAGGCAACTAACAACCCTTCCACGCCCACCATTTCCCCAAACATATCCAATCAAAATTTTTTGATTGGTTCAGTCCACTCAGTTTAAAGTTCAGGAAATTATGCTTTTGAGCAGGACACTCCCCCCACAGTCTTCTGGGCAAGGGTATAAATTATGCCATGGGGGCATATAAGGTTTTCATTGATATCTTTGTTGTAGAAACTTGAAAAGGGGCTCATTTGATTGGAAAATCAAAGGGCTAGTGCCCTTTTTAATAGTTGAAAGTGATTTGAGGGCAACTAACCCCACTCTCACGCCCACCTTTTCCCCAAACACATCCAATCAAAATGTTTAGATAGCCATTTTATTCAACGCAGTTGAAAGTTTTGGAAATTAGGTCTTTAAGTATGACAACCCATCCCCCCCCACAACCCTCAAGGTAAGGGTTGTAAGTTGTGCCCTGGGAGCATGTATGGTTTTTATAGAAAGCGATGTTGTAAAAAACATCAAAAAGGACTCATTCAATTGAAAATTGAAAGGTCTAGTGCCCTTTCAATTTTTAGGTCTTTTCAAATTTAGGTCTTTTAGGATGATAACCCCATAAGAGCCCTCAGTGCAAGGGTTGTAAGTTATGCCCTGGAAGCATATAAGGTTTATATAGAAATTTGTTGTAGAAATTTCGAAAGGGACAGAAAAAAAAACACCAAAACGAACAGAAATTACAATAAATTCCTGAGTCAAACCCAAAACGAGCAGAAATTAACATAAGTTGGGCTCAAAATCCCTATGCCTTCCCAAGGCCAGAACATAAGTTGCACTTTACTGAAAAAAATACAAATGAATGTGCATTGTCAGTTTAATAAACATATACTTATATTTAGTAATCAAAATGTTAATATTATTTGATTTATTAAAGATATAAAAGTAAAAACATTTATATGTTAGTTAACTACAAGTTAACTACAAGTTCTAAATTCTTATCTCAGGTCTGATCCGTGGTGTGCGTGTAACTGAACCCCGTGTAACTGAACCCCAAGCAACTGAACCCCTGTAACTGAACCCCCGTATAACTGAAACCACCGTGTAACTGAACCACCGTGTAACCGAACCCCCATGCAACTGAACCCCCGTGCAAGTCAATCCCCGTGCAACTGAACCCTCGTGCAACTCAACCCCCGTTAAACTCAACCCCATTTAACTAAACTCCCGTGTAACTGAACCCCCGTGCAACTGAACCCCCGTGCAACTGAACCCTCGTGCTACTGAACCTTTGTGCAACTCAAACACCGTACTTACATTGGGTATAACACAATAGGGTTATAAACCATAGTTATTTAACTACTGTATAGTTAGGGTGAACCAGGGTAATTCCGGACGCTTTGACCTTTTTTTTTTATTCAAAAAATTCCTCCTGCCAGCAGACTTAAAATCTCGCCGTAAAATCGGATTTGTATGAAAGTTCAGACTGTTAGCTTTCATACAAGAGCTAGAAACTTCAAAATTCGAACTATAAAGGGGGTTGGTGACCTCATTTGAAATTTTCCCACTTTGTCCGGAATTAGCCACCAAAAAATGGGTAATTTTGGACGAGGTCAATATTTTTGTACCTGAAGGAGTAAAAAATCTTAGCTTTAGTTGGTGGTATAAGCATTTCAAATTTCCAAATTTCATGCGCGTACCTTACGAACTAGCGGAGTTATTAAGCTTTACAATCGTGATTTTGTTTTTCTGAAAATCAAATCTCGTTTTTCCAATGTGTCAAACCATGGATTCTCACGATAATTTGATAATAAAGCGATTATACCACCACGAGCCAGCATTTAAATAGTCTTCTGAAGGACTGGGGGACCTGAAAGCCTGGACCTTCATCTCCTGTAACTACAGAATCCATCTGATAACTTCCTTGAAATTCGTATATTAAAAATAAGGTAAAAATATAAAAAAGACGACTTCAAATACTGATAAAGCAAGTTTAAAAGCAAAACACAGAGGAACTAGGTGATAACTGCTTTTTTCCATAACTTGTCTTCCTTTCCTTGTGGAGTTTCACCATTTCGCGATGCTCGCTTATAGTGAAGGGTTCAGTGCCCTTCAGAGTGAGGGGCCCTCCCAAGATACACTCTTTTGCGATGTCTGTGATGTCATCGTTCTTGGGCCAGCTAAACTCGTACGTCACTGCTGAGTCGAGCTTTAGGAACTTCATCCTAACGACCCCTTCATCAACAAAGTCTACAATTCTGCCAAAATAAGGTGAGTCATCGTAATACACAGCATAATAATGGTCAAGCTTTGTTTCAATTTCTTTCTTGCTAGGGCCAGGCTGATCGAGGTCATCAAGAACACGCGTCTCTTCAAGAGAAATGTCATCATCAGTGTCAGCGTACGGTACCTTGGACTCGCTTTCGGTGTCAGAAAAGGGAACTGGGGAGTTCGCTTCTCGTGAGAGCTTCATCTTTTTGCTTTTGGCACCAGAGGTCTGTGTATCACCAGTTTTCTTTCGCTTTGTTTTTTTCCACACCTTTTTCCTGTCTGCCTTTTCCTTTTCCTCCTGCTGCTTCTTAATTTGCTCTAAATACACCTTAGAAGTGATCACTTCAGCAGCTTTCTGAGTGATCTTTTTCCTCTGCCCTGGTTCACTTCTCGGTTCTCTTCTTACACTCTCTAACAGGAGCTCTTCAAAGGTCTTCTTCATTGGAGTTGGTGGTTTCTTCTCAGGGGAAGAGATGTTGATGTTGACGGTCAGATTTTCACTTTCTCTCTGGACTCTAACACTAATCCTATCGGCTGTTGACTTCTCTGCTGGTTTCTTTGCTTGTTCTCTTTTCTTTTCTTCAAGAAAGGCATCGTAAGCCCTGAGTTTTCTGCGGGTCAAACCGCTCTCTGTTGATTTTCGCATGGTTGGCTCTCTCTGGTACGCTAGGATCATAAACTCCAGTTGATGCAAACGCTTTCTGGATTAGAACTGGATCGGCTTGTTTCCAAATTTCACTTATCATCTTGACAAAATCTGCTTTCTGTAGCTTCTCTCCAACATTGTTCCTTGCCCATTTGGTTAGCTTTTGGTCATATGTGGTTTTGAAAGCCTTGAAAACACCAACGTCTAAAGCTTGAAGCATGTGTGTCGTATGGGGTGGCAGCTTCAGAATCGTGATGTTTTCGTTCATTGCAAGCTGCACAACTTGCAGCGACAAATGAGAGCCATGAACGTCAACAAGAAGCAAAACTGGACGTTCTTGCCCAACGCTAGGAATGAGTTGGCCTTTGAACCAGTTTTAGAACATGTCAGCCGTCATCCAACCCCTTTCTGTGGCAGCACATGAAGTGTTAGGCAAAGCGTCATCGGATGTTCAAGTGGACCACACAGATTTGCCTTTGAATATGATCAGGGGGAAGAATTGCCCCTGCAGCGTTGATGCAACCAAGAACTGTTGCGTTTTTTCTCCCTGTTCCAGCAGTTCAGCGGAAACTGGCGAGTTCTTCTGTCCCACAACTTTGTTTCTCGAAGGATCAGTACAGAAGCTCGTCTCGTCCAAGTTGTACAACAAGTGGGGCTTATCGAGGAGTTCAAGTTCATTCAACGTCTCTGAGAGAAGATAAAAAATCCGTAGACCAAGAACGGATTTTCGGCTTTGTATCTTGAATTCTCTTTGGTTTCAGGCTTGAGACTAAAGTTGTGTCGTTGTTTGAATTATTTTCACCAGTCCCAACCAGGAACACCGTCTTTGAAAGTAGTTTTCATATTGTTCACCATCACATATTCGCCTACAAGAGCAACTATATCGGTTCGGGATAGTCCAACACCCCACTTGTCCATGGTTTTGATGCACTTTTCGAGTGTCACTTCTTGATCTAAATCCAGTTGTGTAGGTCTACCTGCTCCCACTTTCGACGATGTCGCAGTCAAATGGTCTGAAATCGTCGACTTTGAAATCCCATACTTCGTTGCTGCGAGTCTGATTGTCAGCAAACCCAATTTCAGCTCTGCCAATGTCTTGTCCATATCTTCTGGGCTGTACTGTTTCCTCGGCATCTGAAAGTTAAGGCAAGGGTAAGTAAAAGGCATAAGAAGAAAAGTTGTTTGCACTGAAAGAAACCAAAACTAATGAAAATTGCAGATAATCAGCCCTGAAAAAAACTATTTTTTCCCTGAAAATAGTTCAGTAAACTCATGCTACATTGCTAGAAACTCGAGAATCTCTGATAGAATACAATTCCAGGAGGCAGAGGTCAAAATTCGATGAAAAGGAATTGATTGCATCACATTTTTCCATGTCCAGAAATACCCTCTGTGTCCGGAATTATAGCCTCACCATTTGTCCGGAATTACCCTGTTTGGGGTCAGAAAATTGGTAATTCCGGACACCCACCCTACGGCTAAACCGTTAGAGATAAAAATCTGCAAAAAATCACACTAATGCCCTAATTAAAACCCTTTTGAATGGTAAAACAACAAAACCCGTAAGTTACACTTTTTACCAGAAAATGCAACAAAACTGACACCATACGTACTTTTTCATCGAAGTATCTCCGACCAACTCCGGTTCAAGACTAACTGTCTCCCCCCACGTGCTGGCTGTTGTCAATCGGATATAGTGAGTCATAAACTAGAGTCTTGGCACTACCTCTGTGATTTTTCAAAACAAATCTAACGAGGGGTTAGCAAGATAAAGGGGGCTGTCCGGAATTACCCTGGTTCACCCTATTTAACCTTTAAGCTGTTTTAAATCAAATGGCCGTCCCAAAATTTAGATCGGATGTATTTGGGGGAAAAATAGGGTGAGGTGGAAGCCCTCCGATCAATTTTAACTCTGAGAAAGTGCACTGGAAAATTTTGATTTCCAATCGAATGAGCCCCCCCCCCCCCCAAAAAAAAAAAAAGTTCATACAAAAATTTTCTACAAAAACCTTATATGTTAGCAATGAGCAACCAGCTTAACTTACAGCCCTTGCCCCAGATGCTGCTGGTGGGGTTGTTAACCCCAAAGGCATGGTTATTTGATCTTCAGACTATTTTGAACAAAATGTTTATTTTTATCTTGATCGGATGTATTTGGGGAGGGAGTTGTCGGTTAAGAGGGAAAGGCTGATTGTCCTGTGATTACCTTTGATTCTTCGAAAATGAAGTTGAACTTTCAATTTCCAGTCGAATGAGCCTCCTTCAAAGTATTTACGATCATCCCTTCTATAAAAAAACCTTACATTTTTAACAATTGGTAACTTGCAATAACATAAGAGATGCTGATACAGGTGTATCAGCAATTTTTTTTTTTGGAACAGCTTAGCGTATCAAGACGAAACTTCTGGGGCATCTACCTGCTACTATTGCTATTAATACTACTACTACTTCTACTAATTCAACACTATTATTACTTCTACTTCTCCTACTACGACCTCTACTACTATTAAAACTAGCACTATTAAGGCTACGCATATCAAGTTGAAAATTTGACAGAATGAGGTATTTGAGGTGAAACTGGAACTAAATCAAAAGACATAATGTGCATGCAGATTTCCAAAATGGCATATCTCAAAAGGGATTTGTGTATTAAGTTGGAACTTTCAGACAGTGCTTAAAGGGAAAGTCAATTCACAAAAAGGAAAAATCTGCACGCTTAGGCCTGGATTTACCCCTAGGTCTCTAGGCCCGGACCTAGAAGCGCATAATGCTAGCGGGACCAATAAATTATCACTGAGTAATTTTTCCTGACAAAAACTGGACTGATGTGATTTATCCTCGCCAGGGGCACTCTGCCGCTAGGCTGCCTATTCACAGAAAAGTGACTTAAAACAACACAGGTATTCCATGGTCACTTATAAACTGTCAGATATCTCCCAAGAATGGTAGCTGAGAGTTCGGTATTACCCTTCTCTTTCATCACTTTTTTTCTCATCAGTTGTGTTCTGTTAACACACAGTTACATGGTTACATGGTTACACACAGTTACAGTTACATGGGGGTTCAGTTACACGGGTTTAGTTAAATGGGTTGAGTTGCACGGGGGTTGAGTTTGCACGAGGGTTCAGTTAAAGGGGGTTCAGTTGCATGAGGGTTCAGTAGCACGAGGGTTCAGTTGCACGGGGGTTTAGTTTCACGGGGGTTCAGTTGCACGGGGGTTCGGTTATACGGGGGTTCAGTTTGCACGGGGGTTGAGTTACATGGGGGTTCAGTTACTTGGGGGTTAAGTTACACGGGGTTTAGTTAAATGGGGTTGAGTTGCACGAGGGTTCAGTTAAAGGAGGTTCAGTTGCATGAAGGTTCAGTAGCAGGAGGGTTCAGTTGCACGGGGGTTCAGTTGCACGAGGGTTCGGTTATATGGGGTTTCAGTTGCACGAGGGTTCAGTTGCACGGGAGTTCGGTTACACGGGGGGTTCAGTTACAGGGGCTCAGTTGCTTGGGGTTCAGTTACACGGGGGTTCAGTTACAATGGAACCCTGATCTGCCTATCCATATTATTCTATTAACGTGCTATTCTTTGATTGGTAAGCGCTCATCTTAGTCAACTTTCAAGTAAATATTCAAGTAAAATGAATTTTTACCTGGTATTTATTAAAATACAAAATTGTGTTGTATTTTAAATACTAAATTGTATTTGCTTGTCTTACAATATTTAAATTATTTTAGGTGATGAAAGGGTGAACCAGATTTTTTCCTTGACGATTATGCAAACCTGCTTTCTTAGACTGCATAATCAGATTGTGTACCATTTATCACACCTTAACCCACACTGGAATGATGAAAGACTTTACCAAGAAGGACGAAGAATCGTGGGGGCAATATTGCAACACGTAACTTATAATGAATACCTTCCTATAATTCTAGGTAACATTACTTCAAGACATTTATTTTATTTTTGCTTGAACATTGTATCATAATTTCACGCCTGAGCATTTCTTATATGAAAAAAATCTGGCTGGAGTAGAGCCCATTGTCAGCCCCCTCCATGAGAGTCAGCTCTTGGCCATGCTGTGTGGTCTTCAGGCTTAGATAACTGATTCCATATTTTCTAATGCCTTGAGTGTTCCATTTGGCCTGCAATTTTTAATGATATGAACTCGAGATTCTTAAAATCAAGCTACTAGAATTCCGTCAGTCACTTTTGATAATCACTAGATGTTCATTATCGCTAAGAGTTTGACTCTTTGGGGAAACTCTGCTTTTTGAAGTGATAAAAAACTTAAGCGTAAAGAGTAATGTAATGAGGAGAAGGCAGCCCCTTTCATATACGGTATAATTTATGTTTCTTTTAAGTTTTAATGTTGCTCCTTACTTTCAGTTGAGAAAAACTTGTTTCTTTTTATTTAATTTCTGATCATTTTTCAAATAATGCCGGGAACTCCATAATACACCACATGGTAGCAACGCTGCCCCGATATTTTTATATATTTATTTCTGGGGGGGGGGCAGTCCCCTTCATTTACGGAATTATCTTTGTTAGTTTCAAGTTTTAATATTGCGCCTTACTTCCAGTTAATTTTCTTTTTATTTAATTTGTGACGGTTTTTCACATAATGCCAGGAAAAAGCCAGTTATAAAATATCTCTAGGAAAGTTCCCCCACGAGCTTTCCTTCCCGTGAAAAACTTCCTCCCTTTCCTTCCCATGAAAAACATCCTCCCTCGTGCAAAATGTCACCCTTAAAGCCCTAATAAAATCCATGTCAAAATCGCTCAAATTTTGGCAATTAATCCTGATTTTTTGGAATAGTAGGAAAAACACAATTGGTTAAGAATTACCATAATCAGCCTTAACATGTAGAGGTTCTTCAAATAATTATATAGAAGGTAAAAACCAAGATTGAAAAAAAAGACTGATACCTATATATATATATATATACCTATATACTTACAACCCTTTCCCCATGGAATATGGAGGGTTTTATCATCACCAAAAGCAGAGTTATTGGACATTTGAACTATGCTGAACAAAACAGCTATCTCAAATTTCTGATTAGATGGTTTTGGGGAGGGAACTAGGGAAGAGGGGGGGGTAGTTGCCCTAAAAAACTTTTGGTCACATAAAAATGGTACTAGAACTTCTAATCTCCGTTCGAATGAGCCCTCTGCTGATCTTTTAGGACCATTGGTTCGGTACGGTCACCCCTGGAAAAAATAAAATAAACACACATCCGTGATCTTTCTTCTGGCCCAAACACAAAATTCCACATTTTTGTAGATAGAAGCTTGAAACGTCTACAGTAGTGTTCTGATACGCTGAATCTGATGGTGTGATTTTCATTTAGATTCATTAACTTTTAGGGTTTTTTTTTTTTTCAAAAATCAGGCAAAGTTTCTCAAGCTCGTATCTTTTGATGGGTAACATTAAAATAAATGAATCTTATATATTTGAAATTAGCATAATAAGCCAATTCTTTTGATATATCTTTTGGCTCCAAAATTTTGTTTTTTAGGGGTTCGATTACTATTGAGCCACATCGTTTCTTGAATACAGTTCGTTACCACGAACTGTTTGATTAATTAGAGTAGAATTAAACGTAAATTAAGTTCTTAAGAAGACAAAATAAAAATAGAAAAATATTTTTTCAAATACATGTAAAGAGTGCCATTTTTTTTTATACCAGGATTGCATCCTTTTTGGGAGGGCTTAACCCTTCTTCTAAATTAACGAAAATTGTCATTCCTTATAGCTGTTGAGGAATAATTTTAAATTGAGAAATTTTGCATGTCTAGAATCAATATAAATAATAGATTTGGTTGTTGCATATATTGTAATCAAAATTTTGTGTTTTCTTGTTTCACTTTCTGTTGAAAAGCGGCACTCTTTACTTATAGCTTAATCTGACAGTTTGTATAAAATCTCAAGTAGAATACTGCTCTCTCATTCAACTCCCGTTTTTGTTGTATTCAAGTTTAATATTCGACATATTTGACTAACAATGTTTCAAGTATGATAATTATTCCTATAAAGCTGCACCACCTGAAATATTGGTCATAAGGAGGGGAATGGATTTTATGTGTTAAAAAATGGATCATGAGGTCTTCATTCCCACTACTTTCAAGGTGAATTATTCAAGCAAATAATCCACTGGCAAGGGTAGAGGGGGCAATAGTAACCTGTGAAACAAGAAGACGCTAAAAAGCGTATATAAATAGGAAAATGAGAACTGTTCACATTTAAATCTTGATAAAAACAAAGCTTCTAGTAATGGTTGCCGAAAAAATCATTCTTTTGATGTGTAAGTTCTAATCTATTTTTTAGAGTTTCGTTTACTTTTATAATGACTCTTGCCCTTTTTGCCCTAAGAATAGCGTACCCCCCATGGTATTGGGACTAACTATTGGATAGCTAAATGGCCATTTTCTCGGGATAGACAGAAGGTCTTACAAATTCATCCCCCCAAGGGTGACATAACCTACGCAGCCCAAAGGGGAAGGGCCTTAAACTATGAAAATTGCCTATTGTATACAGATAAGTTTTATCATAAGCAGCGCAATAGCACAGCTTAAGTAAAGAAAGATGTTGGCACAAAGTATTATTTTTGGTTTCTTTCTTTCTTTTAGACCAGGGCACTTAGTATCGTAGGAGTTGTCGTAGAAACTGCGAAAAGGGCTCATTTGATTGGAAATTGGAAGGGCTTGTGCCCTTTTTAATAGCGGAAAGTGATTGGAAGGCAACTAACACCCCGTCCACGCCCAACATTTCCCCAAACACATCCAATCAAAATTTTAAGATAGTCATTTTGTTCAACGTATTTTAAAGATCTGGAAATTATGTCTCTGAGGAGGACACTCTCCCCACAGCCCTCAGGGTAAGGGTTGTAAGTTATGCCCTGGGGTTATATAAGGTTTTTTATAGAAAGTGTTGTCGTAGAAACTTCAAAAAGGACTCGTTCAATTGGGAATTGAGAGAACTAGTGCCATTATTAATAGTCAAAAGTGATTGGAGGGCGAATGCCCCCTCGAGGTTTATCATTTCCCCAAACACTTCCAATCAACATTTTGATATAGGCATTTTGTTGAACGTAGTTGAAGGGTCTGGAAATTACGGGTCGGTCGAAAACAGGATCAGCCGCTTTGTGGCATGTTTGAAACAGGTTTTATGCGGCCATGCCCCATAGAAACAAAAATGAATTCTTGTCGAAAAGGGGGCATGTTTAAGAGCTGACGTCACAAGACTTGTTTTGTTTCTTAAGCTAATACGAAGGTGATGACATGCCAATTCTAAACCAAAAACGACTCTATCGAAATGTGGCACGTATAGGCATCATGTCAAAAAACTGGTTTTTGTTCTATAAGCTAATATGAAACCAATGGCAAAAGTTCATTTGCATTGAATAATTAAGGGTTTGCTGGAATTCAGTGGTAGAGTAAGTACTTTGAAATAAAGATGGCAGTGAGAGATAAACCCTTTTTAAAAAATGGATGTCTTTTCAACTTAGGATTTATAAATACCTACTTCTAAGGTGTAGAATGTACAAAAATAAAAGTAGACATTTTATTTGTAAATATATTTGTTTCCTTTATGTATAAATTATATTTTTTTGGAAGGAGATTGTATAAAACATTTAGTTAAAAATTTTTGATGGTTTTCGTTCAAATAAGAAATTTTGTTTATCACTGGTTTCATATCAAGTGGGACTCTTGTTAAAAACGGATTTAAATGGCCATGTTCACTGGAAAAGGGTGATTCTAACCCTCTAAATAGCTCCCTCTGGAGCTATTGTTTTATCCTTATATCCTTTCACTCTATACCTTCAACTCTGTTTCTACTTAGCCTTTTGTGTCATTCCTATCTAGTATTCATTCATATAGAAAAAAAATTACAAGAAACGTTGAATCGATAAATACTTTATTTTAAATAAGAGATTATTTTATAAAATACATGGTTGTGTCTTCTTCCACTGTCAAATCCATAGACACTTTGAGTGTCTGTTTTGTCGTTGTCGGGTAAACTTCGAAAGGTTAAATTTTCGTTGTTTTCTTTCTTCTTTTTTTTTGTTTAGCACTGAGGACAGCTTGAGGGAGGTCCTTGTAGAAATATTTGCTTGTTTCTTTCGTCATCATGGTTTGCCACTGGCTGACAAAATCCTTGTTTTCTCACCTGTTTTGACTTTATTTTTCATTTTATTATTTTCTGATTAGAGAGCCTAAGTGTAGAAGTTTTAACTCCTATTTTCTATCTAAAATCTTGAATTTTGTACTTTTTCCTTGAAGAGATACGGTTTTATATGTTTCGTTCCCCATGCCCAATTGTAGCAAACCAAACCTAGAAGATTAGAAGAGGGCTTATTTGATCGTGAATCACAAATATTACTGACCTTTGAGAATAACCACAAAGATTGGAGGGTAGCTAGCAATTGTTCCACGCCTCTTTTTACCCATATAATGACATATCAAAATTTGGCATTATTAATTTGTTTTTTAAACAGTAGAAAGGTCCAATAATTTATCTTTGGGGAGGAAATGATCCCTTATAGTCCAAGAAGAAGGAACTACAAGTTACGCAGTTTGCCCACCGTTCACATATAGTATTTCTCATTGCAGAATAGGAAAAAAATTATAATGGGAAGTGGTATTTTTTGGTGGGAAGGGGGTCCTTGAGTGGTATAACGCCCTTCCGGGGAATAATTTTTCATGGTAAGATTCAGGGAAATTTCTGAGCCAAATTTTACACAGAAAGCAGGAAAGGATTTCTTGTCAAAATTTGAAAAACAATCAGAAATTCCATTTATAAAACCAAGTTTTAAGCTTAAGAGAAACAAGAGCCATTTTAAATATGAGTGGAGCGGCTCCTTTCTCAACCCTTGCTCTTTAAGCTAGTCAGTTTTTGTTATCGTTCTATGACTCGTTCCTTTAGGAATGAGTCATAGAACACAAGGGCTGTTGAATTTGAAGTATTTTTACATAACTTGCTTTTCAAACAGTTCGTGGTAACGAACTGTAAGTAAGGAGCGACCCGGCTCAATGGTAACCGAAACTCTAAAAAACGGAATTTGGTACCAATAGATACATCAAAAGAATCAGATTTTAATTCTGATTTCAAATATATAAGTTTCATCAAGTTTAATATTACTCATCAAAAGTTACGCGCCTGAGAAAATTTGGCTGGTTTTTCGAAAAAAAACGGGGAAAGACCCCCTAAAAGTAATTGAACCTTAATGAAATTCACACCATCATATTTAGCGTATCAGAAAACCCTACTGTAGAGGTTTCAAGCTCCTATCTACAAAATGTGGAATTTTGCATTTTTTGCCAGAAGAAAGATCACGGTTGCGTGTTTATTTGTTTTTTTTTTTTTCCCAGGGGTAATCGTATTGACCCAGTGGTCCTAGAATATCGTAAGAGGGCTCATTGGAATGGAAATTAAAAGTTCTAGTCCCCTTTTTAAGTGACCAAAAAAATGGGAGGGCAGCTAGGCCCCCTCCCACGCTCATTTTTTTCTCAAAGTCACCCATTAAAATTTTGAGATAGCCATTTTGTCCAGCATAGTCGAAAATCTAATAAATATGTCTTTTACGATGACTTAATCCCCCACAGTTCCCAGGGGAAGGGCTGCAAGTTATGAACTTTGCCCATTGCTTACATATTGTATTGGTTATTGGGAAGTATACAGACATTTCAGGAAGAATTTTTTCTGGTGGGGGGGGGGGGGGGTGGGGCTGGAGGAGGGGCTATCTATTCTAATTAAACGGCCTTTGTGATTCAGGGGTTTGTGAATTAAAAAATTTTTAACTTTTAACGTAAAGAGCGTGGTATTGACTAAGGGGAGAACCCCATCATATACGTAATAAAAAAAAACAAACAAAAAAAAAAAACAAGCGATACGGCTTAATAGTAATCGAAACTTTTAAAAACGGAACTTTGATGTCAATAAATGTATCAAAAGAATGGGCTTATAATGCTGATTCTAAATATATGAATTTTATTAAGTTTAGTATTACTCATCAAAGGCTACGAGCCTGAGAAAATTTACCTGATTTTTTAAAGAGGGGGGAAACATCCCCTAAAAGTGAAAAAAATTTAATGAAAATCACACCGTCAGATTCAGCGTATCAGAAAACCTATATAACATAGGTTTCAAGCTCATATCTGCAAAAATCTGCAACTGTGTATTTTTTGCCAGAAGAAAAATATACGAATATAGAAGTTCGTTACGTAAATTAATTTGTAAATTACGTCAGAACCAAATTTAGAGAGCCATTTAGCAAAAGAAAAGTAAATTTTTTATGCAAATTTTGCTTACTTATTCAATGCCGGCGAGCCAAAATAAAAGCTGCATTAACTAAAAAACGATCAGAAATTAAATAAAAAAAACAAGTTTTTTAAACTGAAAGTAAGGAGCGACATTAAAACTTAAAACGAACAGAAATTATTCCGTATATGAAAGGGGTTGTCCCCTCCTCAACGCCTCGCTCTTTACGCTAAAGTTTTTATTGTTTAAAAAAAAGAGTTGTGAGAAAAGTCAAACTTTAGCGTGAAGAGTGAGGCGTTGAGGAGGGGCACAGCCCCTTTCATATACGGAATAATTTCTGTTCGTTTTAAGTTTAATGTCGCTCCTTTACTTTCAGTTTAAAAAACTTGTTTTTTTTATTTAATTAGAGTAAAGAGCGAGGATTGAGAATGCGACTGTAACGGCAAAACTTCTGATCATTTTAAGTTTAAACCTTGCTCTTTACTTTCAGTTGAAAAAAGTTGTCTTTTCATTTGTTGAAAAGACATTTGTTTCATTTGTTGACGAACAGAAATTATTCCGTATATGAAAGGGGCTGTGCCCTCCTCAACGCCTCGCTCTTTACGCTAAAGTTTTTATATTGTTTAAAAAAAGAGTTGTGAGAACGTCAAACCTTAGCGTAAAGAGCGAGGCGTTGAGGAGGGCACAGCCCCTTTCATATACGGAATAATTTCTTTTCGTTTTTTTAAGATTTAATGTCGCTCCTTATTTTGAGTTTAAAAAACTTTTTTTTTATTTAAAGGCTGCGAAAGCGGAGGGTTTGGGGGGCGGCAGCCCCCCAACTGTGCCTCCTAATCCCTGTACGTTTTAAGGTTCAACCTTGTAACTCAGCCTCTTTAACTCTTTAGAAAACGTAGTTTTTTTCAAATAATTAAATTATATAAAAGGGGAAAACTGAGTTTTTTAAGTGGAAGTAATAAGCTTCTTTACAACCAAAATATTTGTCATTTTTTTTTACAATAAAGTAAAAAAAAACCTAAATATAATATAAGGTAAAAGTCTGAATAGAATATAACGAAGTGGATTTTTGAATGAAATAAACAACGGTTATCAAAACATAAATGACCGGAATTGTCCTGCAAATAAAAAGGGTCATAGTTACAAACCTCTAAGTTTTTTATGCTAGTTTTTTTTTTCCATTAAGACTTTTCGTTACTCGTATCGGTTTAAACAATAAAATTCGTGGTTTGTTTGGAGGAGATTCAATTATCAGAACATTTGTAATCGTAATTATTCTCAAATTCTCAACGTTACAACTATAATCTTCTCAACACATTTTTGGCATTTAATATCTTAGATGGTTTTCAATTGTTGAAGTTCTTGCACTAGCTTCGTTAAAGAAGTTTTGCTCTGTTATTCTGAGAGTTAATAAAATGGAAAAATCAATCATTTATAAAAATAAAAACGAGTCATTTATAAATTTTAATTGTGAAGCTAAAACCTCACTTATCCTTTGCCACAGCTGTTTTAAAGCTATCTTTAGCAATTTGGTATTTTATAACATAAAAACAGTAGTTCGAATCATTATACTGTTTTAGCTGATTTATAGCTAATTGTTGCTGTTATCAACTAGTTTCTAAAGTTAATTTCATCCAAAGAGCATGTCCTTGCTTGTTCATTTTCTTCATAAATAATTTATTTATTTAATACAAAAATATAGAAAAATTGTGCGGAGAATATTTGTAAGTCGGAAAATATCGATTGGAGTAGTAATATTACGATAAAATTGTGTCTGCTTTGCCTAATAAGTCACAACTATGTATTTTTAATTTAAAGGAATAATATTAAGAGAAATTAAGTACGTGACAAAAAAAAAATATTCTGTTTTTTTTTTTGGAACACCTATTTTCGAACATTTAATTTGGCATCCAACGTCATTACCTTATAAAAAGGCTATTTCTAGTGAATGCAACAAATTTTTTGTCAGATGTAAATTTTATTAAATACTGGGGATATACAAAAATATATTTTCTTTTAATTCCCACAATGTGACAAGAATTAAAACGCAAAAAATATGGACTAAATTGCTCTGTTTCAACCTATGATTCCTAATCTGAATGTGTTCCAAAAAAGTATTTATATTTGAAAAATAACCCTTATAGATGGCATCTTTTACAAAGCATGAAACCAACCTATTCCATTGAACGAATTTACTTTTATTAAGATGAAAAATATATTTATTTTGAACCTATAATTACCTAATTTGATTGTCCGTTTTGAAAGTTCATCTTTAACCTAATAAGTCAAAACTAAAATAGAGATTTACACAAAATAAAAAGGCCAAAAAAACGCCACAGCTTCTTTAAAGTCCTTTGCTAAGCAAAGGACATTATTAAAAAAATGTGCAACTTATAAAATTTCACTACAATCATTCAAAACCTTCATCCATTATTATGCATTATTTCGTTCTTCATTCATTCTTTCCAGTATTCTTCTAGGATCTTTCTGAATCCCTATGTCCTGAAAATATTGTTATTAATTAATTAATCGCTTCAATAGTATAAGAAACTAAATATAGCATAAGGTAAAAGTCTGAATGCAATATAACGGAGTGGATTTTTGAATGAAATAAACAACGGTCATCAAAACATAAATGAACAGGGATTGTCTTGTAAATGAAAAGGGTCATGGTTACAAACCTCTAACCTAATTATGGTAGTTTGTTTTTTCCAATAGGACTTTTTGTTATTCGTATGTTTTAAACAATAAAATTTGTGGTTCGTTTTGAAGGAGAATCAATTACCAGAACATTTGTAATCATAATTATTCTCAAATTTTCTATTGCTCTTTAGCCCAAGCAACGAATCTATAACTATCTCCAAAAAATTAACTACTGATGTTTTCATATACTTTTACTTAGGCAAAGACGGGAGCTTTAATGGAAACCAAAACCCTCTCTCCCCAAAATATACATTTTATTTAGCAGAATGTTTCTGAAGTAACCCATAGATCTAAAAGGGTTCTGTTTTTGTTTTTTTTTTCTACTAAGATGTATTTTGGCATAAGGGCGGCGTATAGACAGAAATTCTCATAATCCAGATTATCATTTTATTTCTTTTTAACGTAAAATAAAACTAATTTGAAATTTAAGAAAGTAAAATCTAGGAGAAGCAGCAAGAACTGTCGCATTCTGAGATGATATAATGTCATAAAAAAATTAAATACTCTAACTAATGAGCAAAATAAAACATTTTTTTCTTATCGCTATTTATTTCTATCATTCTATCGAAGTTCCTAAATCAAAAATGTTTTAATACTGCGTCATATGTTTCCATAATATTATACGGATTTCATTGAGGGGGATAACGCAAAAGTACACTGAGGTCTTGTGCCATTGACAGGGAAAGTTAGAGTAACTCAATAACCGTTTTGTAGCCGCTTCTCTCTGTTGTAAAATTGTGTTTAATCTCATTGCCTCTGTTTCACATTTTCATGCCAAAAAAATGTATTCCTTAATGTTTAACATTATAAAAGTGTGGATGACTATGTCTGAACCAAAGGGCTATATCTGATCTAATCTTAAAGTACGAAGGACATCAAACTTAAAGCTTTTTTTCCTCCCCGGTTCCATCTTAGGTCTAATCAGTGGTTTCCTTGGGCGGTTCCTTGGGTCTTAGGCAGCTTTCTTGGATGTATTATAATTGTTTCTACGGTTCGCTTTGGGTTGTTATAACATTCTCAAGGTTAGAATCCCTGCTTAAAGCTTCACCAAACAAAGTATTTTTAAGTAAATTAAGTCTTTCAAATGAAAGCATTATTAGGACAATTTTTTCAAGGGGAATCGTCCAAAAATATTTTAAGGGGGGATTTTCAGAAAGGATATAATTGTCTGGAGAGAATTTTACGGGGGGGGGGGGGGGTGGTAGTTTACATGAGACAACTTTTCAAGAACAAGTTTCCCGTGAATGAAGTGAATTTTTCATGAAGAGAAAACCAGATTTAACGGCATTATTTGAAAAATGATCAGAAACTTAATAAAAAAAAGTAAGGAGCAGCCCTAAACTGAAAACAACGGGAAATTATTTCATATATAAGTGAGTTTGACTATTTGTCCCAACTTTTTAAGAGTGACTCCTGAAACCCAAAGGGTAACGTAAATTAAGATAAAGGATGCTGCACTAGATCCTTAAGGTCCATCCCGGCGGTGCTGATCTCCGTCTCAAGGCCTTTCAGCCAGAAAGTGCAAGGGGGGATGAAAGCCAGCCACCCTAGGCTTTCGCACACCTTTCCTGTTTACCTTCCCCAGATTTCTCCAGGTACCCATTTGGAGCTTGGTCAACTCTGACTGAGCTTACTGAATCACGCCACACTAAACCCCGTCCCAAACCAAATAATTGGATAGACTAGGATTCGAACCCTCACCCTTTCGGACAAGGGATCCTAAATATAGCGCACCAATCCACTCGGCTAGGAACCCAAAGCGTATGTAATTAGGATAAAAAGCTCTTTTAAAAGGACCAAAAACAACTATCATAAATAGCGAGGTATCGAGGAGCAAGGTAAAGAGCAAAGTTTCACCCCCCTTATTCATGGAATAATTCCTGTTCTATTTTAGTTTTATCCTGGTCCTAATTTTCAATTGAAAAAAACTTTTTTTTTAATTTAATTTACACAAAAAAGAATGGACAGTTCATAGAATAAAAATAAGCACAAACTAGAAATTGAATCTTTGAATATGGCCATGTATTGTACTTGTTTGACAACCAACTTTTAGAACTAGGGCAATTATGTGAACAATTTAGAGAGCATTAACTTGAATAAGTAAGTATCCTTACAGCTAGTATTGAATCTGAATGAGTTCTTGACCTATCAGATATATTTGGCAAAGAAAAAACTCGTATTTATAAGAGTCCCAAAGTTAATATTAACTTTGTTTTGGGGACGGTGCGACTTTCAAAATTATAATTGCTGCAAATGTTAACCATAATTGAATATACCTTACAATACATTTAGGCTGTATTGTTTGACGTCAATAAGCCACTTACTGTTGACCTACTACAAAAAACATATACTATATTGCTTTTTGACTCTTTGGAAGACGATAACAGTTGACAAAATAGATGGCTCTTATTGAATTGCTATATAATCAATAGAAAAATTCGTGAATCTAAAAAAAGGCATTTTGCCTATGCCCGTAGATGCATTCATCAACATTATTTAAATCTAATCAAATTGGGTTGAGTGTCTCGCTTTATTTACTATGTTTTATGGCACAGATAAAGGAATAGTATTACTAGCATTACAACTACCTCTTGGTACGTTATAATTCATTCATTTACAAAGAGAATTGAAGCTTAAAGACTAATAAAACAGTGGAACTTAAACAGTAAAGAAATTGGAGCGAAGAAACAGCAATATTATAAAGTTGATATGTATTTATTATAGTCAAATTTTATAGAAGATAAAACATACGCATTTTTAAATGTTAATAAATAACTCTTAATGTGGCAACATTAATTGAATCTGCTTATTCCAAAAAGTTCATTAAGTGGACACACGCTTTTGAAAGCATCGCGGGATCTATTGTTTCATTGCTGTAGTTAATTATGAAGAAAAGAACTGGATAAATAATGCTTAAAGGAAGCTCCTTAGAATCTATTACTTATTAAAATATAATCCTGACATGGTAAAAAAAACGAACAAAGATAGGACTAAGCCTGAAAACAAACAAAAATAAGATGTACATGGTTTTTTCCCTTAGAATTGATAGTAGAAAGTTAAGATGACATCAACTCATTGAGCTGTGAAGGATTTTCTATATTTAGGACTTAGGAAAAAGTTGTCCCCTGGTATTGGAGGATTAACATAAGGGGTTCACCACTTTTAAAGGCAAAAGTGGCGCAAAGGGGTTGCTATGCCACTTACTGGAGGGGGAGATCCCTCGTCGGCCAAAATAGTGGGATTTCCGTGGTTACTCCAACGGTTCCGTTCATACTAGCGTGATCGGATGGGCCAGGGCCACTTTTAAAAGCCAAGGTTTACCGATAAGATTTCTAACTATCTCTTTAGACTCAACCTAGGCTGAAAAGTTAAAAGAGTACATAGTATAAAAAAAGGTCTTACTGTATTCACTTCACGCTGTATAAGAACTGATTTAAAAAAAGACTCTTTCTCCCAGCCCGCTCCGCTAGACGGGTGACTGCGACATGGGGTACGGGGTGGTAAATTAATTCTTCCAGCCATCCTAGGTCTTTGCCAAGAATGGCAAAGATTTGCAACTTATCTCACAGTCAGTCACTTAATTGAGGTTAGTAATGAACCAGGAGAAACCAAAAATATTCTCAAGAAGAAAGCTATCACCAAACTCCTAGGTGATGACATCTTGCAAACAGCTATAACTCAACTATCTTCCATCAAAAAGGACATAGATTCCACATCAAAGCTAGTTAAGCCTGTTGACTCAACTGCTAATCAAATCGACGCCATTGCCCTAGTCAAAGGCAAGAAATCTAAGAAAAAACGGCAAACTTTCCATCCCAGTCCAAATTACCACCAATGATAATTCGTCGGCTGAAGAAGAATTTCAGTATTCAAATCAAGCAAATGATGAAACTTCGACCACAATGGATATTTAAATGTATACTATGCAAGATTTTACGTTTCTCACAAAATTATCACTGTGCAATAATGTTGTTTTAACTATTACGATGACCAAAATAATTTGCGCAACAACCCCTTAGCTAGCCCTGATAGCCCCTTAAGCCGTTTTAACTGTCAATATCTCGACACTAGATTTTGTAAAAAAATGTAAAACCAAAGCTAATGGAAGAGACAAAACTTAATATAATCTGCTTTAACATCAAAAGCATAAGAGATAAGTGGACTAATTTTAAAGATTTAATTTTAATTAATGGTTACTGCCCTTTCGACGTAATTGGAATAACGGAGACGTGGCTTTCAGAAATTGATGATACTAATGAATTTTCCCTCCCTGGCTTTCAAGCTATTCATATTGAAAGAAAATTAACCAAGTCCTCTTTTGGCATTTCTCTTTACATTCACCAGGCTATTACACTGTGAATCCTTATTCTCGCAACCTATAAATAATAGATGCATTTATTCAATAATTGTTGATATAAGTGTTGACGACAATTCTTTTATTTTTTCATTGTTTTATAAACCACCCTCATTTCCGACACCTTTCTTTTGTAATCTTTTTGATGACTTTTCTAGTTTTATTAATTTACCACAAAAGAAGGCAATAGTTTTTGGGGACTTCAATTGTAATTTACTAAATGTTAGCAGTAATAATGATTGTGATACCTTCTTTGAAACATTTACCTCAAGTGGTCTTCTTCCGACAATCCTTTTTCCTACTAGAGTTGATCCTATGAGGTCTACCACTACTGTAATTGATAACATTTTTGTAGCCACTTCCTTGGGAAACTACCTGTCCTCCAAAATAATATTCTATGACCTGTCAGACCACTTTCTAATCTATCTCTCCCTACCCTTCCAACCAACTATTAAACACCCTAGAACTAATATCCCTACGTCTAATAGGATATATAATATTGTGAATATGAACCGGTTCACGGATCGTCTGAAATAATTTGACTGGTCAAAGGTTTTGGATTGTCAGGATGTTAATTCAGCCACAAATGGTTTTACACAGGGACTGAGTGATCTTATCAGTTCAACCTTTCCAGTCTGTAAATCAAACCGAAAAAACTACCTATATACACCCCTGGATGTCCAATAGCCTGATAATCTCTTCATATTGTAAAAAATAACCTATATAAGTTAGCTTGCAAAACCAGTAGCGTTATTGACCTAACTAATTATAAAACTTACAAAAAACTATATACAAAACTCTTCCGTGAAGCAAAAAAAAAATAATATTATTCAAAAATCACTCACTGCAAAGGGAACTTGCGAGGAAAATTACACCATCATATTCAGCATATTTGATAACCCTACTTTATAAGTTTCAAGTCCCTATACACCATAATACGGAATTTTACATTTTTACCACAAGAAAGATCTCGAATGCATGTTACTTTGTTTCTTTAATTTCTTCCCCAAGGGTGACCAATGGAAACAGTGATCGTATAAGCTCAGAAGACGGTTCATATACCATCGATGCCAAACAAAATTGGGCGCAATATAATCAACTTCGTGACAAAGCTGTTTTAAAGTATAAAAAAGGTGGACTTGCCCTTATCGAAAGTAGAATACTTTTGAAACTTCATTTGAAAGGCCATTTCTTGGCCAAACATCAACATTTTGACACTCCTGACAAGCCAAATTTTGTTTCGAATTTTGCTTCAAATTTGACATCTTTCAATGCAAAGCAGCTAGTTGCTCTTCCCTTTCTCGAACAGCAGCAAGTTCATGAAAATGAATAAGGTCAGTTTCCTTATAATTTTTTGATACGATAAAATAATGCTATTGGGCATTACGCGCTACCTAATAATCGAGCTACCACTAGTGCTACCTGGGTTTTGTTGGGGTGATATGAGAAAATGGGCTAAAATTTACCGACAACTAAATAATCTAGCATTTCATTTGTGGTTTTTTGCAAACTGTCAGTGAGAACTGCGTCCTAGAAAATATTTATGGCGCTTGGGTCGGTTGCAACCTGACCAAGAGGTATCTTATTGCTCTGTTCTTGGGTATTATTATTTTGTTTTGAAAAAGTATGTGATGCGTGCAAACAATTTTTGCACAGAGCAGGAAAGACCCTTTCTTGGCCCACTAGTGCTACCTGGGTTTTGTTGGGGTGATATGAGAAAATGGGCTAAAATTTACCGACAACTAAATAATCCAGCATTTCATTTGTGGTTTTTTGCAAACTGTCAGTGGAGAACTGCGTCCTAGAGAATATTTATGGCGCTTGGGTCGGTTGCAACCTGACCAAGAGGTATCTTATTGCTCTGTTCTTGGGTATTATTATTGTGTTTGAAAAAGTATGTGATGCGTGCAAACAATTTTTGCACAGAGCAGGAAAGACCCTTTCTTGGCCCACTAGTGCTACCTGGGTTTTGTTGGGGTGATATGAGAAAATGGGCTAAAATTTACCGACAACTAAATAATCCAGCATTTCATTTGTGGTTTTTTGCAAACTGTCAGTGGAGAACTGCATCCTATAGAATATTTATGGCGCTTGGGTCGGTTGCAACCTGACCAAGAGGTATCTTATTGCTCTGTTCTTGGGTATTATTATTGTGTTTGAAAAAGTATGTGATGCGTGCAAACAATTTTTGCACAGAGCAGGAAAGACCCTTCCTTGGCCCACTAGTGCTACCTGGGTTTTGTTGGGGTGATATGAGAAAATGGGCTAAAATTACCGACAACTAAATAATCCAGCATTTCATTTGTGGTTTTTTGCAAACTGTCAGTGAGAACTGCGTCCTAGAAAATATTTATGGCGCTTGGGTCGGTTGCAACCTGACCAAGAGGTATCTTATTGCTCTGTTCTTGGGTATTATTATTTTGTTTGAAAAAGTATGTGATGCGTGCAAACAATTTTTGCACAGAGCAGGAAAGACCCTTTCTTGGCCCACTAGTGCTACCTGGGTTTTGTTGGGGTGATATGAGAAAAATGGGCTAAAATTTACCGACAACTAAATAATCCAGCATTTCATTTGTGGTTTTTTGCAAACTGTCAGTGAGAACTGCGTCCTAGAAAATATTTATGGCGCTTGGGTCGGTTGCAACCTGACCAAGAGGTATCTTATTGCTCTGTTCTTGGGTATTATTATTTTGTTTTGAAAAAGTATGTGATGCGTGCAAACAATTTTTGCACAGAGCAGGAAAGACCCTTTCTTGGCCCACTAGTGCTACCTGGGTTTTGTTGGGGGTGATATGAGAAAATGGGCTAAAATTTACCGACAACTAAATACTCCAGCATTTCATTTGTGGTTTTTTGCAAACTGTCAGTGGAGAACTGCGTCCTAGAGAATATTTATGGCGCTTGGGTCGGTTGCAACCTGACCAAGAGGTATCTTATAGCTCTGTTCTTGGGTATTATTATTGTGTTTGAAAAAGTATGTGATGCGTGCAAACAATTTTTGCACAGAGCAGGAAAGACCCTTCCTTGGCCCACTAGTGCTACCTGGGTTTTGTTGGGGTGATATGAGAAAATGGGCTAAAATTTACCGACAACTAAATAATCGAGCATTTCATTTTTACCGACAACTAAATAATCTTCAATAGAGTATAGAACTTTTTGCTACTGTATATTACCTTTAAAGTACTTTGGACAAACTAGGCAGACGATTCAATAATAAAGAGATTCAGTGTGCTTAGCCAGAGTGGTGTCAGATATAAATAAAAGTACAAAGTTGTTAACTAGTGAAAACCCATTTGGCAATAGTATAGAAAAAAGAAGTTTTTGTTCGAGAATGATTATATTTTAAATTAACCCTTACTTTGATTATTATTTTCTTGGTATAAAATTCATATCTAACATCACCCTGTTGTCACTTCCCCGCCACGTTGAGGCGACACTGATAGTACTTTTGATTTTGTTTTTATTTTGTGAAGTATATACGTATTATTTAAAAAAATACGCATTACATAGTTATACATTTAAATAAAATCAAAAGTACAAGGGAAGGCCCACCACCACAACTACCAATGAAGCTGTAAGCGATAAAACTGTAATCAAACTGTAAGCAATAAAAAGAAAAATAATGACCCTTTGAATTTCAGCTTAGGCATTCCTTTTGAATTAGATATAAAAAACGAAATTTGTTTTGTCGGTTTTTTTTTGGTCGTTACTGTTGTTAATTTTCAGCTCATGACAGCTTTGGGTAAAAAAGAAGACAAATGAAGAATTAGAAAATTATAATGCTTGAGAACATTGAATCAACCGTGCTGAACCACAGTTGAAAAAAAAGTGGAAGATAACAAAATTAGGCAATATTCTAAAGCTAATCTTCAAAACTCTACTAAAATCAAATGTTCTATTCGTGGATAAGAAATACTAATTAGTAATGAATCATTATTGCAACTTAACATAAGTTCTATTCTTGATTCTGTTTCATAGTTTTTTTACTTCTTATTTCAGTTCCCTTTCAGTTTGAAAAAAATATATGATAATAATTGTAAAATCATCTTGATTTCTGGAATAAAATACTATAATATGCGAATAAAATATATTTCTAGAGTAAAAAATTTAGTTTTTTCCTAATGCAGTTTGTATGTTCCCTGCATGTTTTGCAATATTCATCTCACCTCGCTCACTTCCCAGAATATTTGAATAGTTTCATAATACAGCGAATAATTTCATAATACAGTATAGTCTACAACGAATAAAGACAAACTGAAAAATAAATAGCCAATAAATACAAACTGTTGATTAGAAAAGCACCTAGAAACTACAAACTAAAAAGCTCTTAATAACCATGCAAAAAGAAAAATCGAGAAGAGAGGGAGGAGAGTGAGGAGGAGGAGAGAAAAATAGATATTACTTCAACTCATGGTGAAGTTGGAATCAATTATATGAAAACAAATTTAGTAGCTTTAGCAGTTGATTTCAATCTTTTATTATGACCCAAGCACCTATAATATAAAAACACACAATAAGCAAAGCAAAGCACATGAGGTAGCATTAACACTTGCAAAGGGAAAGCACATTCGGGCTAAGAAGGTAATAGTACATATTGCTTCTTCTCGATTAAGCTGTCTATAGAGAGGTGGTCGAAGTTTGGTCTAAATCACTCATAAATTCATCTTTTTGATGGGTTTTACAATTCTCTCGTGGCTTTTTTGATGAGCTCTGATGATAGGAGTTTCAGAATGGTGTTCAAGGCTAGTCTGGAGTGCTGGTTGTGCAAATCGGGTTTATTACTGCATTATAAAATGGGCACGTTTGCTTGGAGTGCATGGTTCATATGGATGGGAGGAGTGACGTGTTGGTGTTATGACAAGAGGCAAAGCACTTGGCTTAGAGGCAGAGGTGATCCCATCTTGGGCAATTCGTACCTCTTTTCTAGTCCCTTTTTCTAATGCTTCATTGGGACCTAGATTACTACTCCTTGGGCACTACACTTCTGATATTACTTCAAGTTGTGAAGGATAGGGCTGGGATATATGAATCCAGTTTGTCCTTAGCAAGGGCCCGGCTGCTCTTCTTAAAAAGTATGAACTTGGATTATCGCTAAATAGCATTAGTGAAATATATTAAAAATTCATCCTTGAACAAGGAATCTAAAAGACAAAAACTTTTTATTGTACATTCAAGTTTTATTAATAAATAATTTAAAAACATTATTAAAACACATTATTCATAGGGCACTGAAATCAATATTATATATGTGAGAAAGGGTTATTTTAAACCCGTCACTATCACTTAAGTGTTTTTCTGACGTTTCAATACCTCGATGTTGGAACCTTTGGTCCTGGGTTTTTTCTTCAGATAAATGTCTTTCCTTGTTTCTTTTCTTTTGAGTTCTTTAATTATCTCTTTCCCATCTGTGGAAATGATAAATTATCTCTTAATATTGGCTGCGCCATTTTTCATTTCTTTAACTGCGTAGTTTGTTAAAACCACAAGGTTTTAATTGCGCAGTTACGGGTGACCCATCATAGCTAAAGTTACTTTCAGATAACAAGTTTGGTCCGTATTGTCGAGGGGTGAAAGAAAGGGCATAAAGCTGATTCATTCGAAGTAAGTTGGCTCGATACATTTGAAGTAATGATTCATAATCTTGGACTTTTTAGCCTAGGTGGAGTCCGGCAGCCTAAAGAAGGGCTGAGATTATATTATTTGCAGTAGGAAAAGAGTTGCGAGACATACCGTCATTTACTACATAGACAGGGGGTCCGTTTACCCTCTGATGAGATAGTTAGAGATTTTAGTGGTGACTCAGTGTGGGTGCATTCTTGGTATAGAGTTTAACCGTTTGACCATTCAATCACGTTACCATACCCTGGAGCATGGTATACCGTACAAAAGGTACTAACATACTCTATATTTACGGAACAGTAGTGGTAAGCGCGAGCATTCCATTACAATATTTGTCGCCAGAGAGACTTCCCCTCTAGTAAGTGATGTAGCACCATTTTTGCGCCAATATCTGGTGGCAGTCGTGGCTTACCACTAGAAACCCAATATGTATTATTATTTGAACAGTGGGAAACATACCATTTCCTTGGTAGAAACGTGATAGTCAAGGCAAATCACGCCACCGTGTCACTCAATGGTTGGCAAACGACACCTTTCTGGCACAAACTAGCATTCCTAAGGCATTTTCAGACATTTTCCACCAAAAGAACCATATAAACTAGACTTAAACTTAAAGAATTATACACTACATCGTTTAAACTTAAAGAAAATTCCCAATAGCGTTTCTTCTGATGATTTGTGACAAAATACGCCAGCAGGGCACAATGTACCTTTCTAGTGGCAACATCTGGTACCCGTCATCATCACTTGAGCGTTTTCTGGCGTTTGGATATCACAGTATATATATATTTTTATTTGAACAGTGGGAACATGCTATTTCATTGCTAGAACGTGATAGTCCAAGGCAGTTCACTCCACCATGGCACTCAATGGCTGGCACAAGTTACCCTCTGGAGCAAAACTATTATTCCTAAGGTATCTTCAGACATTTTCTTGGTAAAAATGATGCTTCCAAGTGTATTTTGGTAATTTTTCGTTTAAAGAGTATGATTTAGGATGTTTAGTTGTGCTATTTCGCGGTATAGCTTGCCCGTATCACCTTTGTTGGTGTTTCAAAGAGAATTTTGGAAGAAGTTGCTTAATTTGCTGTTTCTTGGTTTGGCTCGTCAGCGTTAGCTTTTTTGGTGTTTCCCAAGTGTGTTTGGAAGTTTTTCGTTTGAAACGTTAGATTTAGGATGTTTAGTTTCACTGCTTCGTGGTTTAGCTTGTCTGTGTTAGCTTTGTTGGTGATTCCAAGTGTTTTAAGTTTTTTGTTTGAAACGTTTGATTTAGGATGTTTAGTTTCAATGTTTCGAGGTTTACCTTGTCTGTTTAGCGCTGCTGGTGTTTCCATGAGTATTTGGAAGTTTTTCGTTTGAAACTTTAAGATTTAGGATGTTTAGTTGTGCTCTCTCTTGGTTTAGCTTGTCAGTGTTAGCCCTCTTTGTGTTTCAAAGAGTATTTTGGAAGAAGTTATTTAGTTTTTCTGTTTCGTGGTTTAGCATGTCTGTATTAGCTTTATTGGTTTTTCCAAGCGTTTTCTGGAAGTTTTTGTTAGAACAAATGATTTAGGATATCTAGTTGTGATTTTTGCGGTTTAGCTTGTCTGTGTTAGCTGTGTTGCTAATTCTAAGTGTTTTAGAAGTTTTTCGTTTATAACATATGATTTAGGATGTTTAGTCTTGCTGTTTCGTGGTTTAGCTTGTCTTTTTAAGCGTTTTTGGTGATCCCAAGCGTATTTTCAAAGTTTTTTGTTTTGTGTGTCTGACTGTGTTTGCCTCTCTCTGTGTGTTGGTGTGTGTCTGACTGCGTGTTTGTGTATGTTTTTCTATTTAGACACAGCAGAGCCTACAGAAGTACCTACAGGATCTTGCTTCGCATTCACTACATGCAACTGCTTAACAGTTCTTACATATGAGCTGCATGTTTTCTGGCATCTGTTTTCGACATTTATAACAAGTGGCTCTTCTGTCCTGCATTAAAAGAGATTCAAGTACCTGGACAGCAAATTTGATTCTATGTTTATTCATTAGTTCAATAGTTTTCTTATTTACCATTTCAGTATCCTCGTTATATAAATCTATGAATTTCTTCGATAGCGTAGATCTTCCTTTTGACGTCTTGTACTTAGAAGGTGATGGAAGATCAATTGACATTGCGCTTCCAAATAGGTTATTTCATTTGTATAGTCTTGGGCATATTTGACAACAAGAAGCCCACAGCTTGAAGAATCTACTTGTGGAGCTATTCTGCACGAGTCAAGTTCAAGTTCTATGTAGCGTTTATCCACTCCCTTCATCAGATTTTTTAGGTTGGAAAGAACTAGCCTCCCGTGAGCGTGGTTTAACGGCTTCTGGCTATCAAGAAGATAGAAAGTTTTCTTGGAGAAATCACATATTCCCAAAATGAAATGATTCTTGGACTTCGTATTCGTTATATCACACATATTGACACACAATGGAACAAACAAAACACTGCAATCATTCGAAACATCACTAAAAACTCTCTCTAGGCGTATCTGGGTAAGTATTCAAAGCATCAATACTTGTCAAGTTGAAAGTAGAGTAGCTATCGATAGTTCTTGCTGACGCACAGCTAGAAGTTACAAGATTCACGAGGTATGAAACAATTCCAGTTGTGAGCCAAGTATCAGGCGTCAGCAGTGATTCAAGGTCTTGAAAGAAAATTGGAAACACGTCTGTGTCCCTCAAGGGAAAACCAGTAGCTCTCCACCAATCTAGTTTCTCTGCGTTTTCTACGATAGCAGAATCGGTAGATTTGACCACTATTCCAAAAAGCCTTTTTAAATGCTGGATCACTTGCTTTGCTTCGTCATACAAATCACTTATGGGCCCTTTAAAAGCGTAACCATGACAAAGGGCTGTAGGAATTATAGACTGGTTAGCTTCAACACGAAGATTCGGTCTCCTTACCCTTTTTTGGGGTTTCACCAGTTGAGTGGGGCTATGCAGCCTTTTTCGAACAGACTTCACAAACTGTACATCTTCCGCTTGCTTTGCAACTTTTGAATTATGATTCCCATCAGAGCTTTTCGATTGGGGTTTGGAACTCTTTTTAAGTGAAGCTACTTCAATAATTTCTTTTTTTTCATTTCTGAAACCCGTTTCGAATGTATTCTGCTCCCTGCTTGTTTTCAAGTCAGCTTTCGCAGTTTCATTAATTGACGGTGAAAAAACTCCCCTCATTCTGATCATCACTATCAGCAGTAGACGACAATTCCTTGGCTGCTAGAGAATCTGCTGCAGGTTTAATATTGTAACAGTCCTGAATGGTTAATGAGCTTTTATTCCAGGCCTCACGTGCCTTTTAGATCTCCCCTTCACGTTCTTGAGTGTTTTCAGCTGTATAACTGATTTTTTCTGTTACTAGTGCATGTCCTCGAGATCTTAAAACTGCTAGTTTGCAAGGACATGCAGAGATTCCAAAATTACAAGAACAATCATAAACTTCAACCCAAACTATTCCTCTTAGCACCCTTTGTCACAATTTTATTTCCTCTAACAGCGATTGTTTCTGTTCGTGGTGTCACAACATTAACCTTCTTTCTAGTCAGATTTGAAACAAGATACACTTGCTTTTCGTTGCAAAATGTAACATGTCCCTTTCTCCATAGAGTTTCTGCTATGTCAACTAAACCACTTTGCTGGCGGTCTTCTCTTGTCGTATTTATTCGCAAAAGGAATCTGATGCATCTACTTCTTGGACCATACGCAGAAACATTTCATTCCTCGATTCAAGTGGATCTTCTTCCTTCTTGATATGAACTACGTTTTCCTTATGTGCCTTCTCAAGGAGTCTATAATCTCCTATTCCCTTATATCCTCGAGACACGTGTGTATAATATTCATCGTCTAAACAAAGAAGGCCCAAGATACATCTGTCCATTGGTATATCTCGCTTTTGTTGTATAACTCTTTTCATCACAGCATTGAATGACTCTGCGGTATTGTTGGTTATTCCGGAGACTGGATTAAAATCAGGAATCTGGGAAACGATGAAGGCACAATCATACTTCAACATGTCAGATTCCAGATTATCTCGAAAGTAGGTAAATGCAGGGATGGACCATTTCACGAGCCTGTCAGTTCTTATTTGGTAGTACTCATCTTCACTTTTTGATCTTAGCAACTGAAGAATATCTTCTTGAACTACCTTGATGTCTTCTTTAGATGCCCCCATTTTCTGAAGTGCATGTTTTGCATTGATCCGATAGTGTAGCCAGCAATGAGCAGCCTGAATATGAGGAAATATTTTTTTTCTCGCAACCTCTATACCCTTTTCTCTATCACTCACAAAAGAATTTTGCGGTGAATTGATGCTTGGTGCTTTCTTCATTAGAACTATAAACAGCTCTTCGTGCGAATCAGCTGATCTATTTGTGTGAAGTAAAAATGCAATTGGAATCAGAGGTGTTGTCCCCTTATGGTCGAAGTCAGGATGTCGGAATGTCAGAGCTGAAACCCAGTAATTTCCAATGTTATATTTGGTATCATAATAGAACACTATCGGGATACCGTGTTTTACAAAGTAATCAACCTCTAAGATGGCAAATTCTGATATACAGGTGACGGCTGCTTCTCCTTGCCCAAAAAAAAAATTTTTCTGTCACAACAAAATCAGTTTCCGTCATAAGATATCGAATCATATTACATGTGTCTTTGGATATCATGCTTTTTCTGGCCAAAGAAAAGGCATCCTTTACCTGCCGCTGACTTCTTGGAACATTTGTCTGCAGCTCATTCACTGTCTTGCTAAACTCGTTATGGAAATGTTCTCGGGGCGTCATTGTTGTGGTTTTTGCTACATTTTTGGCTCTTATTAATACAGATTTCTCAGAAGGAACAAAAGGGATAGCTTTTATTCCTTCTTTCTTTTTATGGTTTCCATGGGGGTCACAATTGGATTTTCTGTCACAAGTACCAACATAATGAATCACCGTATATAGGCAGTGCTCAAGGGGACAGTTGAATGCACATTGCTCATATCGAAAGATATATCTCTTCAAATCAACCATCTTGCCTTCAATCATCCGTTGATTAACTCTCTTTCTGAAGTTTGGATGAACAGAGGGTACAGATACTGAGTGTCCCCCACTACTTCTGCTATAACGGTAACCATCGGCCTTGTAGTCTTGTAAGTATTCAAAACTATCTGAATATACTAAAAAAATACTATCTGCAGTAGGATAGGCTGGAACTTTGTTCTTGCAGAGTCTAAACTTTGATATACCAGTTTCGTGAGCGGTCCTTAAGATTATGGCAGCCTCAGTAGATCTAAGTGCCGATTTCTTGGTTTCGTAAATATGTGGGTCCACTGGATTAGGAAGTGAGGCGCCATGTATTGTTTGAATTACACTTGGCCGATCATTTTGAAAATCTTGTACTTTTTTGGACAAAAAACAAACATTCAGAGAAGGCTTATTAAAAGCCGATTTATTTTTCTCAGGCTGTGTACTATAAATCTGTGTTTCGTAAGAGCCCTGGTAATTGTCTTCACATAATTCATTGGCTATGTATACCGTTTTGTTAACGTTACTTTTTTGTTCTGGGTTTCTTTTATTGTTTTCATCATAGGCGTCATTAATCTGGAACTCATTTTCTACTTCCAGTCGAAAACATTCCACCATATTCTCTTGGTAGTCAACCTTTTCCATGTCCTTGCACTCTTTAGTGTCCATGCACTCTTTAATGTCCATGCACTCGTTAATTTCCATGCACTCCTTGAACTCCATGTCCAGCTTATCATTTTCAAAGTTCCCTTCGGTATCAATCACTGGATTAGGAAGTGAGGCGCCATGTATTGTTTGAATTACACTTGGTCGATCATTTTGAAAATCTTGTACTTTTTTGGACAAAAAACAAACATTCAGAGAAGGCTTATTAAAAGCCGATTTATTTTTCTCAGGCTGTGTACTATAAATCTGTGTTTCGTAAGAGCCCTGGTATTTGTCTTCACATAATTCATTGGCTATGTATACCGTTTTGTTAACGTTACTTTTTTGTTCTGGGTTCTTTTATTGTTTTCATCATAGGCGTCATTAATCTGGAACTCATTTTCTACTTCCAGTCGAAAACATTCCACCATATTCTCTTGGCAGTCAACCTTTTCCATGTCCTTGCACTCTTTAGTGTCCATGCACTCCATGCACTCCTTGAACTCCATGTCCAGCTTATCATTTTCAAAGTTCCCTTCGGTATCAATCTTTTCTGACACCTTTGCTTTAAAGTGTGTTTGGTAACCATCCTTATTCATTTTAACTCCCTGTTGTTCATCTTCATCTGTGGATTTGCACATTGTACTTACCATTTTGAGCTCACATTCTTTCAAATACCTCTTATTTCTTCTTTCAAGCTTGAGAATTTCATTTTTTTCTTTGTATATGTTGATGGATGTGCCACGAGAGCCTCTTTTCTTCTTGTTTTGACCCATCATCCGAATAGAAATTACGAGTGAAACTAAAAAGACACGTATTTCATTGTCTTAAAAACTACATCCACGAGTCTGTGAAAGGGGATCCAAACTTAAATGAGTAAAGCATTACTAGAGAGCAGTTGGATGTCAAATCCCCCTAAAAAAGGGAACGAAACTGCTTCTCTTTCAATGGCTTGGAACTTTGCTCAAAAAAAAATTCAAATGAATTTACTGAAAAAATGTGCATTGTTAGTTTATCGTTTTATGTTATAACGTTGATCCTTACTTTCAGTTGAAAAACATTCTTTTTTTAAATTTGTTTTCTGATCGTTTTTCTAATAATGCTGGTAAATTTTCAATAATACATTAAAAGTACAGTAAAATAAAACAGTTTTTTGTAATAAAAATTACAGGGAAATAAACACTTAAACCGCTGAGCTTCCTGGAATTAATGTTCATTATTTTCAATAGTTCCTTACAGTTATACGGACTATTATATTGATTTTACACTTTTTGTCGTTGATGTTTTGAAAAACAAAAGCACGCTGTTCGAGATACATATAGTTTTCAATAAAACGGAAAGGACATAACATACCTTAGACTTTTATGGTTTGGGAAGGGAGAAAGGGCAGTAGCCAAACTCCTATTGGTAGTAATTTTGTTGACCATATAAAATTAGGGGGACAAAAGTATTTTTGTCCCCCCTCGATAAATTCCACCCGGGAAATTCCTCTGAGCCCCCCCTGAAAACGGCCTTGGTTGCACCCCTTACCGTGTTGGTTTGAGGGATATCAGACCAAGAGAGTGCATTTCAATGCCAAAATAGTCAACAAAATTTGGAGATAGCTATTTTCTTCAAAATAGTTGAAAGGCCCAATACTGTCTTTTGAGATAAAATGACCCCTACAGCCCCTGGAGGTAAGCTTTTAAGTTATAACAAATGTCTTTTGTTTTATTTGTTATTGGGAAGTGTGCATACACATATGCTGATATTTATTCCTTAAAATCTTAATTATTTTTTATTTCTTAAAATTATAAAAGTGAAAACATTAAAAAAAATTTCAGTAAAGTACAAATTATATTCTAGCTTTTAGAAAGCATAGAGTTTAGAACCCTACTTAGGTTAATTTCTGCTCGTTATGAGTTTGACTTGTTTTAATTTTGTTTGTTTTGGGTTTCATTTATTTATTGATACTGATATATGGTAGTTGTATGCTTGGTAGATTATTTTATTCTATTCTTTTTTTCATTTTTGGTTTAATAGAGTTCTTTATTTTTTTTTGGAAACTTATTTTGTGCAAAAAGTTTTTGTGATTAATTTTTTTCGTTTTATATTGACATAGTTTTTTTCAGGGAGAAAGATTGAGCCTCTTCTGAAGTTAAACAGCCATCCCTTCCATAAGAACCTTAAATACCCCCTGGGCATAAACTATGACCCTTGCCCCTAATCTCTGGGGTCTGTCTCAACCCTAAAAGCCTTGTTATATGATATTTAGACTATTTTGAATAGAAGGGGTATCTCAAAATTTCTAGTAGACGCACTTTAGGACAATACGACGTGTGGGTAGGGTGGAGAGGGTAGCTGCCCTCTGATCACTGACTCTTACTAGATCCCTCTGATCTGAAAAAAAATACATTGTGCCAACATCGTTCTTTACTTAGGCACTGCTTCTGCGCTGCCTATGATTTTATTTTTTTTTGTCGTCGATGTATTGAAAAACAAAAGATACATATAGTTTTCAATAAAACGGAAAGTACATAACAGGCTTAAGTCTTTTATGGTTTGGGAAAGGAGAAAGGGGCAGTAGCCAAACTCCTCTTAGTAGTAATTTTGTTGACAATATAAAAATAAACCAGACTATGCACATAATATTTTTTCAAGAACAATTGTTGCAGTAGAAGCAGTAAACAATAGCGGTGTCTGCTTTGACAATAAACTTGTCAAACACGCAAAGGTTTTTTTTGTAGCTATATAAAAGCTTCTCATTCTAATATTAAGTAACCCTTGTGTTTCAGGAGACAACGTTAGAAAATTTGGGACAACAATTAAAAATAGTCAAACTTTAGCGTAAAGAGCAACGTATCAAGGAGGAGCGAAACCTCCTCATACGAAAATAATTTCTGTTCGTTTTATGTTATAACGTTATAATTGATCCTTACTTTCAGTTGAAAAACATTCTTTTTATTTTAATTTTTTTCTGATCGTTTTTCTAATAATGCTGGTAAATTTTCAATAATACATTAAAATTACAGTAAAATAAAACAGTTTTTTGTAATAAAAATTACAGTGAAATAAACACTTAAACCGCTGAGCTTCCTGGAATTAATGTTCATTATTTTCAATAGTTCCTTACAGTTATACGGACTTTTATATTGATTTTACACTTTTTGTCGTTGATGTTTTGAAAAACAAAAGCACGCTGTTCGAGATACATATAGTTTTCAATAAAACGGAAAGGACATAACATACCTTAGACTTTTATGGTTTGGGAAGGGAGAAAGGGGCAGTAGCCAAACTCCTATTGGTAGTAATTTTTGTTGACCATATAAAATTAGGGGGACAAAAGTATTTTTGTCCCCCCTCGATAAATTCCACCCGGGAAATTCCCCTGAGCCCCCCCCCTGAAAACGGCCTTGGGTTGCACCCCTTACCGTGTTGGTTTGAGGGATATCAGACCAAGAGAGTGCATTTCAATGCCAAAATAGTCAACAAAATTTGGAGATAGCTATTTTCTTCAAAATAGTTGAAAGGCCCAATAACTGTCTTTTGAGATAAAATGACCCCCTACAGCCCCTGGAGGTAAGCTTTTAAGCTATAAAAAATGTCTTTTGTTTTATTTGTTATTGGGAAGTGTGCATGCATTTTTCGGCTGGGGCAGGGAGGACGAATTTTCTGCCGGGAGAATTTTCAATGGAGAGGAAAGCTTCCAGGGGGTGAAATTTTCAGAAGAAATTTTAAACTGGGTGAATTTGCTAGAATTCATATACGAAATTTCTTTATATGTCTTGCTTTCTCTTTACCGATTCAATTTTCGCGTCGAGATGTTAAGGGTAATTGTCCGGGGTAAATTCCGGGGTTAAATTAACCATATCAGATAGAAAAAATGTTTGTGGAAAAACTGGTTAGGGTTTACTCAGTCACAAATTAGAACTTATATTTTCCTTATTATGGATCACTATCTATTGATGGCAGCCAAAAATGGGGCAACAAATATTTTTCCATGGTTTTTCCCTATTCTGCTCTCTTTCCTTTGGTTACTTTATAATTACTTTATAGTCCCAAACTTCCAGGCGGGCCATGCCCCCCTGCCTCCTCTTGTCGGTGCCCATGTTTAACATACCTGTCAACACTCTCTAAACTTTAACCTCAATACTTTGAAGATTTTTCAACCTCAACCGTTGAAGGTTCTTTCCCTCAGAAAATACCCCCACCCCCTGCCGCAGCTCATTGGTCTACAAACACTTTCGACTTATAAAAAAAAAAGTACTTGAACTCTCAATTTCCGATCTAATGAGCACCCTCTGAAGCTTTTGCGACCATGAGGCATAGGTGTGGATGAGGAAGGGATAGTCCTTTCCTATACGAAATAAATTCTGCTCATTTTGGGGTTTAATGTTAATCTTTACTTTCATAGCAACAGCGTACACCAGAAGTATTCCCAGAAATCATAAGGGAGTACATAACAATTTGACATTTTTGTTTATTTTTTCGTTTCCGTTGCATCCCCCCCCCCAAAAAAAAAATATTCACCGTCATTTTTACTTAATTTGGATAACTTGGCTCCAGCTTTACCACCACCACTCCCCTCCCCCCTTCCCAGGATTTTGAAGAAGAAATTACGGCACGGTCAAAACCCCTATGCATTCCAGAGGCCAGAACATACTTTGCACTTTACTGAATTAAATTTGAAAAAAAAACTTGTTTATTAGATTTTCGACTATGTTGAACAAAATGGCTATCTCAGAATTTTAATTGGGTAACTATTTATGTTATTTTATTATGTTCATGGCCGTATATTTGGTTTTAAAATACGCTTCTCTATCTATCTATCTAATATGCAGGATAATTAAACCAAACACATTTTGCATGCAGACCCGCTATACTTTAACCCCCCCCCCTTCTAATATGCAAATATATAGCCCAAATTTATTTCTAAAGTAACGAAGAAACTAACGAAAAAAAACTGGTGTGTTCTCGAATATTACACAGCGTAAACTTGAGGGAGTGGCGTATAAGACACAAGTATCAAAATTCCTTTCCCCTACGGAAATTAAAAAAAAAATAAAACTCAAATAAAACTCTCAAATTTTGAAAGTCTTATTTTTCACGGGGGGTATTTTCCATGGGGGGGGAGTAATTTTGTTTTAATTATTTGGTGAGCCAAAATCAAAACCTGCATTAATTCAAAAACGTTCAAAAATAAAATAAAAAAAACAAGTTTTTTAATTGAAAGTAAGGAGCGACAGGAAAACTTAAAACGAACAGAAATTACTCCATATATGAAAGGGGCTGTCCCATCCTCAACGTCTCTCTCTCTCTAATTACGCTAAAGTTTGACTCTTTCTTACAACTCTATTTTTTTAAAACAATAAAAATTTTAAAATTTTAGCGCAAAGAGCGAGACGTTGAGGAGGGGACAGCCCCTGTCATATTAGGAAAAATTTCTGTTCGTTCTAAGTTTTAATTTCGCTCCTTACTTTCAATTAAAAAAACTTTTTTTTTAATTTAATTTTTGAACGTATATGAAACCACCGTACCTACCCCCACCTAAACAATGACTCATTCCCCTCCCTCATTATAGCTGATACGTAAACACAGATCGCCAAGCACAGCTTAATTTCATTACAAATAAAGCGAATCAACTTGATTGAATCCAGTCCTGCCTTCGTGTGCCATTACTTCTTTTACAACTGGAGAATCTAAAATATAGTTATTCATATTTTAAAAACTGGAGCTTGAAACCTCCACGGCAGGGTTATCTGATATGATGTATCTGATAAATAGATTTTCAGTAAGATCTCTTGCTTTTTTTTGGGGGGGGGGGGGGGCCCCCCTTTTTCAAAAATTAGGCAAATTTTCTCAAATTTTTGGTTTTGGGTGTGGAACAATAAAAATGAAAGAATTTTATATATGATACCAATAGATATATCGAAAGAATTGACTTATTATGTTGATTCCAAATATATTAGTTTCATTAAATTTAATCTTACCCATCAAAAGCTACGGGTCAGAGAAAATTTGTCTGAAAAAGTGGGAGAGACCTTCTTGAAGTCATATAATTTTAATGAAAACCACACCATCAGATTGAAACTGTAGATGTTTCAAGCTCATATCTGCAAAAATGTGGAATTTTGCAATTTTTACCAGAAGAAAAATCACAGATGCGTGTTTATTTGGCTTTTTGTTGTTGTTTTTTTTCCAGGGGTGATCGTATCGACCTTGTAGGCCTAGAACGTAAGGATAGGGCTCGTTCTAATGGAAATGAAAAGTTCTTGTACCTTTTTTGTCTATATATAAAAATAGAGAACATAGAAATACTGATCTTTTTTTCTGCGCTTCCAAAAGTACTGTTTTCATATAACTTTACAGTTTCATGAAATGTAATTAAACAAATAGGAAAGGGTTTTCATCTAAAATAAGGAGCAAGTTTAAAACTTAAAACAAATATAACACCTTTTCAACACCTTGCTCATTAAACAAAAGTATTTGTTTTTTGCGGGGGTTATATATGGGAGGATCTTTCCATGAAGGAAGTTTTCATTGGGAAGGAGCATTGCTGTGAAGGGGGTGCCGCATTTCACAGCATTATTAAAGAAAAAGATCAGAAATTACATAAAAAAACAAGTTTTTCAACTGAAAGTAAGGAGCACCATCAAAACCCAAAACGGACAGAAAATATTACGTATATGATTTGGTTCAACCCCTAGTCAATACTTCGCTCTTCAAGCCAAAGAATTTTTAGTACTTTCATAAGAGCTATTTATTGTAATTAACGGCCTTTGTGATTAAGTAAACATTTTTAAAGAATTGGAACAAAATTCGAACTTTAGCTTAAAGAGCAAGGTATTGAATAGGGGGGGAACCCCCTAATATACGTATTAAAAATCAATGAATATAGAAGTTCGGTACGTAAGTTAATTCGTAAGTTACGTACATTTATTACTAATCAAAACGTTCGTAAATAAAATTAAACAAGTTTTGAAAAATCCATTTAATAAAAAAAAGCAAAATTAATATACAAATTTTGTTTTAATTATTCATGTGCGGTGAGCCAAAATCAAAACCTGCATTAATTCAAAAACGTTCAAAAAATAAATAAAAAAAAAACAGGTTTTTTTTTTAACTGAAAGTATGGAACTTCGAATGAGCTCTCTCTTGATTTTATAGGGCCAATGGGTCGGTACGATTACCCCTGAAAAAAAAAAATAAACACGCCTCCGTGATCTTTCTTCTGGCAAAAAATACAAAGTTGCAGATTTTTGCAGATATGAGCTTGAAACATATGTAACAGGGCTTTCTGATACGCTAAATCTGACGGTGTGCTTTTCATTAAAATTATTTCACTTGTAGGGGATGTTTCCCCCCTCTTTCAAAAATCAGGCAAATTTTCTCAGGCTCGTAGCCTTTTATGAGTAATACTAAACTTAATAAAATTTATATATTTAGAATTAGCATTATAAGCCCATTCTTTTGATACATTTATTGACATCAAAACTCCGTTTTTAAAAGTTTCGATTACTATTGAGCCGTATCACTTGTTTTTTTTATTGTTTTTTTTTTATTACACATATGTTATTACGTATATAAGGGGGTTCTCCCCTTAGTCAATACCACGCTCTTTACGATAAAGTTAAAATTTTGTTTAAATCACAAATCGCTGAATCACAAAGGCTGTTTAATTAGAATAGATAGCTCTTTTGAAAGCACTATAAAAAACTGTAGCGTAAAGAGCGAGGTATTGACTTGGGGATGATCCCACTCATATACGTAATAATTTCTGTTCGTTTTAAGTTCTTATGTTGCTTCTTACTTTCAGTTGAAAAAAACTTGTTTTTTTTTAATTTAATTTCTGATCGTTTTTAAATAATGCTGGAAATCCGGCGCCCCCTTCATAGAAATGTCCCTTACCCCAAGGAAACATCTTCCACGGAAAGATTTTCCCGAGTAACCCCCTCCTCCTGCACCCCCCCCCCCCAACCAGAAAAAAATCCTTCATGAAAATGGCTGTAAACTTCATAATAACCAAAACAATATCTAAACAATGGGCAAAGTTCATAAATTGCAGCCCTTCCCCTGGGAACAGTGGGGAATTCAGTCATCTTAAAAGACATATTTATTAGATTTTCGACTATGTTGAACAAAATGGCTATCTCAGAATTTTAATTGGGTAACTTCGGGGAAAAAATGAGCATGGGAGGGGGCCAAGTTGCCCTCCAATTTTTTTGGTCACTTCAAAAGGGCACTAGAACTTTTAATGTCCATTCAAATGAGCCCATTTACGATATTCTAGGATTACTGGATTGATACGATCACCCCTGGGGAAATAAAAAAATAAATAAATAAAATAAACACGCATCCGTGATCTTTCTTCTGATTAAATAAAAAAAAAACAAGTTTTTTAAACTGAAAGTAAGGAGCGACATTAAAACTTAAAACGAACAGAAATTATTCCGTATATGAAAGGGGCTGTCCCCTCCTCAACGCCTCGCTCTTTACGCTAAAGTTTGACTCTGGGTCACAACTTTATTTTTTAAAAGAATAAAAACTTTAGCGTAAAGAGCGAGGCGTTGAGGAGGGGACAGCCCCTTTCATATACGGAATAATTTCTGTTCGTTTTAAGTTTTAATGTCGCTCCTCACTTTCAGTTTAAAAAACTTGTTTTTTTTATTTAATTTCTGATCGTTTTTCAGTTAATGCAGCTTTTATTTGCATAAAAATTTTACTTTTCTTTTGCTAAATGGATGTCTTTACAAATTAACTTACGTAACTAACTTCTATATTCGTATATTTTTCTTCTGGCAAAAAATACAAAGTTGCAGATTTTTGCAGATCTGAGCTTGAAACCAATGTAATAGGGTTTGCTGATATGCTGAATCTGACGGTGTGATTTTCATTAAAATTCTTTCACTTGTAGGGGATGTTTCCCCCCTCTTTAAAAAATCGAGTAAATTTTCTCAGGCTCGTAGCCTTTGATGAGTAATACTAAACTTAATAAGATTTATATATTTAGGATCAGCATTATATAACACATTCTTTTGATACATTTATTGACATCAAAATTTCGTTTTTAAAAGTTTCGATTACTATTGAGCCGTATCGCTTGTTTTTTTATTGTTTTTTTTTTATTACGTATATGTTATTACTTATATGAAGGGGTTCTCCCCTTAGTCAATACCACGCTCTTTACGTTAAAAGTTAAAAATTTTGATTCACAAACCCCTGAATCACAAAGGCCGTTTAATTAGAATAGATAGCTCTTTTGAAAGCACTAAAAAAAAACTGTAGCGTAAAGAGCGAGGTATTGACTTGGGGGAGAACCCCCTCACATACGTTATAATTTCTGTTCGTTTTAAGTTCTAATATTCCTTCTTACATTTCAGTTGAAAAAACTTGTTTTTTTTACTTAACTTCTGATCGTTTCTTAAATAATGCTTGGAAATCCGGCGCCCCCTTCATAGAAATGTCCCTTACCCCAAATAAACATCCTCCACGGAAATATTCTCCAGAGTAATCTCCTCCTCTAGCCCCCCCCCCTCCAGAAAAAATCCTTCCTGAAAATGGTTGTATACTTCCCAATAACCAATAAATAATGCTGGCAAGTCCGGCGCCCCCTTCATGGCAATTTCCCTTCCCCCATGAAAACTTCCTTCATGGAAAGATCCTTCCATATAGCCCCCGACCCTCTCCTTCCCCCACCTACCAGAAAAAATCTCCTCTGAAAAAGTCTGTATGCTTCCCAATAACCAATACTATATGTTAACATTGAGTAAAGTTCATAACTTTCAGCCCTCCCCCTGGGGACTGTGGGGGATCAAGTCATCCTAAAAGACATTTTTATCATATTTTCGACCATGCTGAACAAAATGGCTATCTCAAAATTTTGATCGGGTGACTTTGGGAAAAAAAATGAGCGTGGGAGGGGGCCTAGTTGCCCTCCATTTTTTTGGTCACTTAAAAAGGGCACTAGAACTTTTAATTTCCGTTCCAATGAGCCCTCCCACGATATTCTAGGACCACTGGGTCGATACGATCACCCCTGGGAAAAAAAAAAAAAAAAACAAATAAAAACACGCATCCGTGATCTTTCTTCTGGCAAAAAATGGAAAATTCCACATTTTTGTAGATAGGAGCTTGAAACCTCTACAGTTGGGTTCTCTGATACGCTGAATATGATGGTGTGATTTTCATTAAGGTTCTATAACTTTTAGGGGGTCTTTCCCCCTTTTTTCGAAAATCAGCCAAATTTTCTCAGGCGCGTAACTTTTGATGGGTAGCACTAAACTTGATGAAAGTTATATATTTGAAATCAGCATTGAAATCTGATTCTTTTGATATATCTATTGGTATCAAAAACCCGTTTTCTAGAGTTTCGGTTACCATTGAGCCGGGTCGCTCCTTACTTACAATTCGTTACCACGAACTGTTTGACAAAAAATACAAAATTCCACATTTTGAAGATAAGAGCTCGAAACTTCTACAGTAGTGTTCTCTGATACGCAAAATCCCATGGTGCGATTTTCATTAAAGTTCTTTTACTTTTAAGGGTATTTCCCTCTTTTTTCTTAAATAAGTCAAATTTTCTTAGGCACATAACTTTTAATGGGTAAGACTAAACTCGATATAAACTTATATATTTTAAATCAGCATAAAGGTTTGACTTATTTGACATATCTATTGGCATCAAAATTCTGTTTTTTAGAGTTTTGGTTACTATTGAGCCAGTTCGGTACCACGAACTGTTAGAAAGAAAATACAAGTGAATGTGGTTTGTCAGTTTAATATACATATGCTGATAGTTATTCCTGAAAATCTTAATAGTATTTGGTTACAGTCTGTGATCTCATGATCTATGATTTTTTACTTCTGTCGATTTTTATCTAAACAAACAAACATGGCTACAACCCCTGGAGCAAAGTGGAATGGTAACCAAAAGTTTTGCTTTAACATCTGAATTGAAAGGAAAACTTCAACGCAAGCAAATTGAAAGATTTTGCCGTTATAATTTGCGTAATTAGCTAATTTGGGATGGCCACGACGTTTTTGAACCATAACTCAACATCTGATAATAAGCAGCTCTTACTAGTCTATCTTCATTACACCTAATGAGCTTCAACCAAAATCTAAGCATCACAATAGACCTACGTAGTTTTAACAAAAAACAAGTCCATATCACCTTTCAGAATCTGTGAATGAGTTGTCTCAAAAAAAAGCATATGCTATGCTTTACCCCCACCCCCTCCCCTAATATATAAATATATAGCCCATTTTTGTTTCTAAACTATTATATAATTAAACGATTACTTACAAGAATTTCCAAGTTCTAATATTCCAATTTCTGAGGTATACACAAAATTTGACTCGCTTATAAGATATGTTGCTCGTTTTAGTTCTAGATTTCAAAAGAATATTGTCCCAGTCTTTATCTATCAAAGAAAAGGTTGAAACACCCTAAAGGCAATAAGATAAACGATGCCAGAAGAAACGCATGGGAACAGAGTTATCTTTTAAGATAACTCTGTCCCAAATGACTTCCACTAATTTTCGCTGCAAAGAGCGAGGCGTTGAGGAGGGGACAGCCCCTTTCATATACAGAATAATTTCTGTTCGTTTTAAGTTTTAACGTCGTTCCTTATTCTCAGTTAAAAAAACTTGTTTTTTTATTTATTTATTTAGGGACAGGTGAAATAATTCCCTAAGCCTAAAGGCACATTTCTATTGAGCTAGCAAAATATGCCACAAATACGTCTGGACATTCGAAGCTGTCCGCTAAATTTACCCCCCTTGGAAAATACTCCCATCCCCGGTGAAAAATACCCCCCAAAGAAAACACCCCCCTCCCCGTAAGTAACCCGTGGAAAAAGAACCCCCCCCCCTCTGTGGAAAAATAAGTCTTTCAAAATTTGGGAATTTTATGACTTTTGTTTTTTATTTTCCGTGGGAGGAAGAAATTTTGGTACTTGCACAAATGCGTCTGGACATTCGAAGCTGTCCGCTAAATTTACCCCCCCCCCCCCCCCCCCTGGAAAATACCCCCATCCCCCGGAGAAAAATATCCCCCAGAAAATACCCCCCACAGAAAACACCCCCTCCCCGTAAGTGACCAGCGGAAAAAGACCCCCCCCCCCCTCTGTGGAAAAATAAGTCTTTCAAAATTTGGGAATTTTATATGACTTTTGTATTAAAAAAAATTTGCATATTAATTTTACTTTTTTTTTATTAAATGGCTTTTTCAAAACTTGTTTGATTTTATTTACGAACGTTTTGATTAGTAATAAATATATGTAACTTACGAATTAACTTACGTAACGAACTTCTGTATTCATTGATTTTTAATACGTATATTGGGGGGTTTGCCCCCTGGTCAATACCTTGCTCTTTAAGCTAAAGTTCAAATTTTGTTCAAATTCTTTAAAAATGACTCCTTAATCTGAAAGGCCGTTAATTAGAATAAAAAGCTCTTATGAAAGTACTAAAATTCTTTGCCTTGAAGAGCGAGGTATTGACTAGGGGAAAAACTTGTTTTTTTTTAAATATAATTTCTGATCTTTTTCTGTAATAATGCTTGGAAATGCGGCGCCCCCCACATAGCAATGTCCCTTCCCCAATGAAAACTTACTGCATGGAAAGATCCTCCCATATAACCCCCGACCCCCCCCCCTTCCCACCTACCAGAAAAAATCCCCCTGAAAACGTCTGTATACTTACCAATAACCAATACTATATGTTAACATTTGGTAAATTTCAAAACTTTCAGCCCTCTCCCCAGGGATTCCTGGGGATTAAGTTATCCTAAACGACATAGTTATCATATTTTTGACCATGCTGAACAAAATGGCTATCTCAAAATTTTGATCAGGTGACTTTGGGAAAAAATGAGCCTGGGAGGGGGCCTAGTTGCCCTCCATTTTTTTGTCACTTAAGAGGTTGCTAGAACTTTTAACTTCTTTCCAATGAGCCCTCCCATGACATTCTAGGACCAATGGGTCGATACGATTACCCCTGGGAAAAAAAAATAAACACGCACCCGTGATCTTTCTTCTGGTAAAAAATGCAAAATTCCACATTTTTGTAGATAGGTGCTTGAAACCTCTACAGTAGGGTTTCTGATACGCTGAATATGATGTTGTGATTTTTATTAAGCTTCTATAGCTTTTAGGGGGTCTTTCTCCCTTTTTTCAAAAATCAGCCAAATTTTCTCAGACGCTTAACTTTTGATGGGTAAAACTAAACTTGATGAAAACTTATATACTTGAAATCAGAATTAAAATTTGATTCTTTTGATGTATCTATTGGTATCAAAAATCCGTTTTTTAGAGTTTCGGTTATAATTGAGCCGGGTTGCTCCTTACTTACAGTTCGTTACCACGAACTGTTTGATATATTTTTTGGGTTAAGAGAATAAGATATTTGCGTCTCATATGCCATCTTCTATTCAAAGTACAAACTCTATAACTCGTAATTAGCAGACCCATATATACGATCGATATGTCTGTGTATCCTTGGCAAAAGCCAAAACAAGAGACATTCAAGTTTTGTGATAAAAACCAGTTTTTTGACATGATGCCTATACATGCCACATTTCGATAGAGTCGTTTTTGGTTTAGAATCGGCATATCATCACCTTCGTATTAGCTTAAGAAACAAAACAAGTCTTGTGACGTCAGCTCCTAAACATGCCCCTTTTCGACAAGAATTCATTTTTGTTTCTATGGGGCATGGCCGCATAAAACCTGTTTCAAACATGCCACAAAGCGGCTGATCCTGTTTTCGACCGACCCGGAAATTACGTCTTTGAGTATGACAACACCCTCCCCCCAAAGACCTCAGGGTTAAGGTTGTAAGTTATGCCCTAGGGGCATATAAGATTCTTATAGAAAGCGTTGTCGTAAAAACTTCAAAAAGGGCTCATTCGATTGGAAATTGAGAGGTCTATTGCCCTTTTTAATAATCGAAAGTAATCGAAGGGAGCATCACCCCTCCCCCCCCCCCACGCCCATCATTTCCCCAAACATTTCTGATCAACATTTCGATATTTTTTTTTGTTCATCGTAGTTGAAAGGTTTTGAAATTATTTATTTGAGTATGACGACCCTCCCCCCATAGCCCTCGGGACAAGGGTCGTAAGTTATGATCTTGGGGCATAGAAGGTTTTTATAGAAAGTTTTGTCGTAGAAGCTTCAAAAAAGGCTCATTCGATTGGGAATTGAGAGGACTAGTGCCTGTCTTATTAGTCGAAAGTGATCAGATCGCAAATGTTCCCTCCCCATGCCCATCGTTTCCCCAAATACTTCCAATCAAAATTTGAGATAGCCATATTGTCCAGCGTATTTAAAAGGTCCGAAAATTAGGTTTTTGATGATGACAACCCCCTCAGAGCCCTCGGGGCAAGGGTTGTAAGTTTTGCCGTAGTGGTATATAAGGTGTTTATAGAAAGTATGGCATGCAAACTTCGGTAGGGGCTCATTGGATTGATTGGAAGGGTTTGGAAGTGATTGGAGAGCAGCTACTCCCATCCTCCCCCACACACGTCGTATTGTTCCGAATAGCATCTAATAGAAATTTTGAGATAGCCATTCTATTCAAATTAGTCTAAATGCCATATAACAAGGCTTTTTGGGGTTGAAAGAAACCCCAGAGACTGGGGGCAAGGGTTGGAAGTTATGCCCAAGGGGTATTTAAGGTTTTTGTGGAAGGGGTGGTTTGTTTAACTTTAGAAGAGGCTCAGTCTTTCTCCCTGAAAAAGATTATGTCAATATAAAACGAACAGAAATTAATTAAAAACACTTTTTCCACAAAATGAGGTTTTCAAAAAAAGTAAAGAACTCCATTAAACCAAAAATTTTCCACTAATAAGAGCAGGGTTCTAAAACCCTATGCTGTCTAAAAGCTAGAATATAATCTGTACTTTACTAAGCAAAAATTCTTTTAAATGTTTCCATTTTTATAACTTTAATAAATAAAAAAATTAAGATTTTAAAAAAATAAATATCAGCATATTTAACTGACAATGCACATTTTTTCAGTAAATTCATTTGAATATTTTTTCAGTAAAGTTAAAATTGTATTCTGGCTTTTATAAAACAAAACGGTAAAAATTGTATTCTGGCTTTTAGAACCCTACTCATATTAGTTTCTGCTCGTCTTGAGTTTGACTCTGTTATATATGTTTTAATTTCTGTTTGTTTTGGGTTTCATTTATTTATTGATACTGATTTGTGGTAGTTGTATGCTTGGAGGATAATTTGATTCTATTTTTGTTCATTTTTGCTTTAATGGTGTTCTTTACTTTTTTTTGAAAAATTTATTTTGTGGAAAAAGTTTTTGTAATTAACTATTAAAAAAAGGCGGGTATATTTTGTCTTGATTCTCAAATCGGCTTGAAACTTTCAGAAATTGTTCCATGGGCCAAGGAAACCATAATTTTTTCTCAGAGGGGGAGGATACCGGGTGCTCCAAAAAATAGCAAAATTGTTTTTGCATTTGATTGTTTGACGCATAAAGACGTAATTCCTTTGGCCGAGGGGACCCATATGTGCAAAACATTTTAGTTTGGGGGAACAGTCCCAAAATTTGGCCTGAAAAAGCAATAATTTTTTTTTTCACGATTTTTTTGATACTTATCTTCAAGTATTTTACCCAAAGAGAATCTAGCGCAAAAAGATAGACAAAAAATATTTTGTTTCTCTAAAATGGTGTCCGGGGGTCAAAAACAGTTTTTTTTTTCCGAGCGGGTTGAAAGTTACATCTGTAACTTCCTGGACCAAGGAGAACTTCGTGTCAAAAAATAAGGCCGGGGGTACGAGCCCTCTAAAAATGGTGCCCAAAAATAGACCAACAAACTTTTTTTTCCGATTGGAATGAAACCTGTATCTGAAACTTTTTGGGCAACGATGACCCCCATACACAAAAAATTGTAAAAAGGAATGTTAATCTACTTAAAAATGAGAACCCAAACAGACCCTGTATTACCACGGCTCCAACTGAGCTGTGGAAAAAAAATTACATAAATTAATCTTACAAGAGGGCCCAGTTGGTGATTTAGTCATATAAAATAAAAAGAACTGACGATTTATGTATTTTTCTTCCATTTTATAGGTAGAGATGTTCTGGAATATTATGGACTCGTGCCAAAAAACGTACGGTTATACTTACTACAATGACACAGTAAATGGAAATATACTGAACGAATTTGCAACTGCTGCCTATCGTTATGGCCATTCTACTGTGAATCACTGGATTGAGTAAGTAAGCATTTAATTTTTCTTTTGAATTTTATAGTTAATTAATTTTACTTTGATGAAATAGAGTGTGGACAAAAAAAGAGTGTGTAAATCGAGAAAGTTTTCAATAAAACCTCATGTATCCCTTCTGTCACAATGTTGACTGCCAAATCTGAATATTAAAAAGTTACAGGATACTGTGTCTCGTCAACGCTGTGCTATTGAATTCTACAACATGCGTGAGTGTCTTAGGCCCTCGGGCGATTCCGAGGTTGCTTGGCTGCCGTACAAGTCACATGTGAAGCCGTAGTGGCAACAGTTGGCCTTAGATTTTACTCAAGGAATCCTTGGAAGGAAACTCTAAATGTCATCGAGGAACGGAGGAAACGGCGGAAAGTGAGGATAGCAGTGAACTTGCTGTTCTGCAGAAAGATGAATGGGTTGAGAAACAAGCTCATTCACCGTGATAGAGATAATTTTGTTGATGAAAATGATCCAGTCTGAGGAGGCTGCCAGGAAAGGTGCCAAGGGTCTTCTTCTCTTCAAGCTTGACTATTTCTTCGCCTTGGCAAAAGTCCCTCCAGACGACGCCCCATTCTAGCTCAAGACTGTCAAGCTAAATTCAGAATGAATCAGAGAAAAAATAAATGTACTGAAAATGGGCCTGACAAAGATCCCAATCTTTTATTTCTAAACAGCTTGAAACTTAAAACCGTATGTCCCTGGGAGAAATATACTATTATTTTGTTTGTGAGTTTCTACAGCGAGTTTGCACTTTAAGATACAAAACCAATTTTGGTATGCAAGCACCACACTTGCTTTACTTGCACTTGCTGCAGGACCAGGTGTTTTTTGCACGTCATCTGGGTTCTAAAATTCAGATGTTACGAGGAAATTTGTTTAGCTGTAAGCTCCCCAGACTCAAGGATCCCCTTTACAAAACAATCTGAAACCAAACCAATTCATAACCAGATTTTTATGTAAAAATAGTTTTAGTGTGGGGGTATGGGCTTCTAAAAAGACCATTTTTCTTCTCATTGGCTTGAAATTATTCAGTGTTTGGCTTTTAATTTTACTGTTCTTTTGGCTGTCACATTCCGGTACAAATTTATCTACTGAAAATTTGTTTTTTTTCTTAACTAAAAAAATTGGTTCTTCTTAACTGACGATTTGGCTAGAAGAAGAAACAACTTGCGTTCGTTGGATAAGTTAGTTTGACTAACAAGTTAAAATAGTGAAAAAAAAACTATCTTCAAACTGGGAAAAGAAATTGTTTGCCCCTTTTTTAAAAGGAAAAAAATTAGTGACTTGGCTTAGTATTTCACTCTTTTGTTTTCTAGCTTGCAAGATGAGTATGGAAGGTCCTATGAAAGAATGTACCTAAGGTATTACTTCAACTATCCTCATATACTCACAAGAATTGACGTCTACGATGGTACCATCCGTGGCCTTGTCAAAAGTGCTTCGCAAATGGCAGATCAACAATTTACGAATGATGTAAGTACAGCTTAAAATACATAACTTTCAAACTGAAGTTGAGCAACAATTGTCCAGTGGAGGAGGGATTTTAAATCCTCATAGCAGTTTGATATTTTCATTCTATAACGCAAGGTATTTAGCATTACATGTAAAAGTAGTCTACGACTAGAGAATTGAAAACAGTTTCTTAATTAGACACTGTTTTTCATTTTTATAGAATTTATGAAAACCAATGTGATAGGCCTACTTAGGTAATGTGAAACCGCTATAATTTATTGTGGCTTTAATTATTATTGGCTCAAAACATTAATATAAATGGTAACAAGTTCTCATATTTTATGTTTTGTTGCAAAATAATAACAGAGCTTAATTTTATGTTGGCATGATGACAAATTTTTTCTTGTGTCGTACTCTGCATGAATGAAGCCATAGATATCACGTGCTTTAGGTTAGCCATTGCTTTTATGGTAAAAACTCAACTCATATTGGTCATATCACACTGAACTATGTCGTATATTTTAACCCCCTCTGATGGTAGCATAGATCTTGCCCGTCCACTTTAGAGTAGCAGTTCTAGTTACTAACTTAAAAGGAATACCTTAACCCTTAGTGAATTAAATGAAAAAAAAAACAAGTTTTTTCAGCTGAAATTAAGGAGCAACATTAAAACTTAAAACATACAGAAAATATTACGTATATGAGTGGGTTCGCGCCCCTCGTCAATACCTCGCTCTTTACGCTAAAGTTTTTTTTTAGTACTTTCAAAAGAGCTATTTATTTTAATTAAATGGCCTTTGTGATTTATTAGTCATTCTTACAGAATTGGAAAAAAATTCGAACTTTAGCGTAAAGAGCGAGGTATTGACGATGGGGGTGAACCCACTCATATAAGTAATAACTTCTGTTCGTTTTGCGGTTTAATGTTGCTCCTTACTTTCTTTTTTTTTATTTAATTTCTAATCGTTTTTAAAAAATGGTGGCAAATCTGTGTCCCCTTTGTAGAAAATTCCCTTCCCCCAGGAAAAATTCTTCCATGAAAATTTCCTCCCACAGAAACCCCCTTCCCCTACCGCCCACCAGGAAGAATCCGCCTGAAAACGTCTGTATTCTTCCCAATAACCAATACTATATGTAAACAATGGGCAAAGTTCACATCTTTTAGCCCTTCCTCCAAGGACTCTGGGGAATTAAGTCGTCCTCAAAGACATAGTTATAAGATTTTTTGACTATGCCGAACAAAATGACTATCTAAAAATTTTAATCGGGTTACTTTGGGGAAAAAATTAGCGTTAGAGGGGGCCTAGTTGCCCTCCAATGTTTTTGGTCACTTAAAAAGGGTACTAGAACTTTTAATTTCCATTCAACTGAGCCCTCTCCCAATGATCTAGGACTATTTGGTCGATACGATAGCCCCTGGGAAAAAAAACAAACAATAAACACGCATCCGTGATCTTTCTTCTGGCCAAAAATACAAAATTCCACATTTTTGCATATATGAGCTTGAAACCTCTACAGCAGGGTTTCCTAATACATTAAATCTGATAATATTATTTTCATTAAGATTCTCTGACTCTTAGGGGGTGTTTTCCCCTTTTTTTCAAAAATAAGGCAAATTTTCTCAGGCTCATAAATTTTGATGGGTATACCTAAACTTGATTAAACCTATATATGCGAAATCAGCATAAAAATCTGAATCTTTTGATCAAATTCTGACATCTATTGGTATCAAAATTCTGTTTTTTTTTAGTTTGGTTACTATTGAGCCGGGTCCTTCCTTACTTACAGTCCGTTACCACGAACTGTTTGATGATAGATGGAAATATAAACGTAATTACAAGTAATTTTTTTTCTGTGAAGAAAATTGAGTTTTTAAATACGATTATGTGCGAAAAAAATTAGAGATTTTCTTCTGTGAAGAAAATTTGAAATAAATTCCTCCCCATGGATATATACCCTCTCCCATGGATGTATCATCTCCAATAATACCCTCCCCGTGGATATATCCTCTAGACAATTCAATTCCGGTGAAAATTTACCCAGGTAATCACCCTTAGCAACTCCACGCCTAAAATCGAGACGGAACAGAGAAAACAGGAAAATTAAAAAGAATTTAGTATAAGAATTCTGGAAAATTCCTCCAGTGTAGAATTTCCTTTCACAAGTTCACCCCCTGGAAACTTCCCTCCCCATGAAAAGTTCTGCCGTGAAAAAACGCCGAGCAGGAAATTCGTTTTCCTACCCTAAAATGTATGCATGCTTCCCAATAACAAATACTATGCGTAAACAATGGGCAATTCTTGTAACTTACATTTTTTCTCCCTACGGCTGTAGGAGGGGGGGGGGGCATTTTGTATCCAAAGGCACAGTTTTTTGGGCCTTTCAACTATGATAAACAAAATGGATATCTCACAATTTTAATCGGGCAATTTTGGGAAAAATGGGTGGGAAGGGGGCCTAATTGCCCTCAAATCTTTTTGGTCACTCAAAAAGGGCACTAGAACTTTTAGGCTCCATTTGAATGAGCTCTCTCACGATATTCTAGGACCACCAGGGCAATACGATCACCCCTGGAAAAAAAAAAAAAAAAAAAACAAAACAAAAGACAAATAGCCACGCATCCTTGATCTTTCTTCTGGCAAAAAATACAAAATTCCACATTTTTGCCGATAGAAGCTTGAAACCTCTACAATAGGGTTCTCTGATATTCTGAATCTGATGGTGTGATTTTCATTAAGATTCTTTGATACTTAGAGCGTTTTACCCTCTTTTTTTTAATAAAGTAAATTTTCTCAGGCTCGTAATCTTAGATGGGTAAAACTAAACTTAATGAAACTTATATATTTGAAATCAGCTTAAGAACCAGATTCTTTTGATATATCTAATAGTATCAAAATTTCTTTTTTTTTATAGTTTCGGTTACTATTGAGCCGGTTCGCTCCTTACTTACAGTTTGTTACCACGAAATGTTTGATTTTCTTCCCCCATGAAAAATTCCTCCATGGAAAGATCTTACCGCGTAACCCCCTCCCCCCGAAATCCTCATCCCCCATGAAAATTCCTCCGTGCAAAGATCCTCCCACGTAACCCAATCCCATTGATCTCCCACCACCAGAAAAAGTCCTACATGAAAACGTCTTTATACTTCCCAATAACCAATACTATATTCAAAAATTTGACAAAGTTCATAATTTGCAGCCCTTCCCCCGGGGACTGTGGGGATTAATCATCCTCGTAGACATATTAGATTTTTTGACTATGCTGAAAAATATGACTATCTCAAAATTTTGATCCGGTAACTTTGGAAAAAAATGAGCGTTGGAGGGGGATTAGTTGCTCTCCAATTTTTTTGGTCACTTAAAAAGAGCACTAGAATTTTAATTTTCATTCCAATGATCTATCTCGTGATATTCCATAATACAAATTCCAAAAATAATTCAAAAATGCAAATTCCATGTTTATGCAGATAGGAGCTTGAAACCTATCCGGTAGGGTTTTCTTATACGCTGAATCCGATTGTGTGATTTTCATTAAGATTCTTTCTTTTTTAGGGGGTATTTCCCCTTTGTTCGAAAATCAGGCAAATATTTTAAGGCTCGTAACTTTTGATGGATAACTTATATAAACTTAAATTTCTTGTAATTTAAAGAAACTTATCAATTGAAGTCATTATAAAAATCCGATTCTTTTGATATATCTATTGGGATCAAAATTCAGTTTTTTAGAGTTTCGGTTACTATTGAGCCGGGTCGCTCCTTACCTACAGTTCTTTACCACGAACTGTTTGATAAATTATATGTTTCAATCTTATAAGTATAAGAAAGGACTTTCAATCTTAAGGATTTTCAGTCATTTTATCTATTTTTTTCTGTGAATCTTCAACTTTCATCTTTAAATTTCTTTGTCTTCCGCAAAGAAACTTAATAAAACACTTGCTAAATGTTATAATAATGTGCCAGAGGCTTGCTAAAACAGACTATAATTTTAACGAAACTAACAGTTACTTTGGTATTAATAGATGTTTCTAAAAGCTTAAAGAGAGGTAGCTTAAACAAAGAAATCTTTAGACACTGATGACTTGGTTCTTATACAAATTTTTAGTAAGGGATATATCCCCTTAACGCTTTCACCTAAGGGGAATTTTTGCTTTTTGAAATCTGTCAAAACCATTGCGCCGTAAAACAAAAACATTTACAAAGCTGTATTGGCTGTTTACTGAGAGCCATCTAACTAACTCACTAATTCTACAACATGGTATATTCACCTTTCCTGAGATGAGTCGTGAGACATATTTAGCTTCCAGAGGTTTTGAGATCATTTTAGATACAGGAGGTACGTATTAGATGCAGTTTCGATAATATGGATTTTTTTTTTTTCTTTCTCAAGGGTGATCGTGTTGTGAAGGGTGGTTGTCCCAGAATAATGCAAAAGGGCTCATTCAAAAGGAAATTAAAAGTTCTGGTGCCTTTTTTAGATGACATTAAAATTGGAGGGCAACTAAACTCCTCTCGTGCCCTTTTTTGAATTGAAAATGGAGTTTAAATTCTAAAAACCTAGAAGCAGATTTTTCTTCTATTTCTTTTCTGTTTCTATCCTGGGCATGCCTATTGGAGCAAACTTGAAAGAAACTGTAAACCTGACAATGAACAAATTTGCTAGTAAGATCCGGGCTGCGTATGCCTCCCTGGCTTCAAACGTGTTGTATATGAGTAGAGCTCACCGTTCTCAGTTATATAGCCTAATAGCCTAACAGTTCCCCAGTTTCTTGCCCTTGCTCCTGTTTGGTTTTTTTTTAATTGTGGCAAGAGAAAGCAAGTTCATCGCCTTTACTTTATATTTGCAAAGTATTTAATGAAACTTCCAACTTGGATAAGTAAAGAGAGTATCAATTGGTAAACCCAGCTGGGGCTATTGAGAAGCGTCTTTGTGATTTCTCTACTTAATATCAGAAGTCTTTACATCTTTGTTCATTTCTGGTTATCTCTTGCTTGTAGTTGTGTGTGTTTTTATTTTTTCTGTTTCTTTTTTTGTTTTTCTTGATTTTTACTCTGTCTTTTTCTGGGCTCTGCCCAGATTTTTGTGATGGGTTATAAATAAAATGATTGATTGATTGATGATGATAAAAAAGATGGATTGACTTGGCGGCTATGATGAGGCAATTACGAATATAGGGGTGCGGGGCTCCGGGTCCGTCCCTCCCTCCAAATCCTAATTTCTTTAAGATTTCTTCCCACTTCTTATTGTAATTATCGAATATATATGTTATTATTCTCCCCCCCAAAAAAAAAAATCTTTCGTACACACCTGGTAGTTATTCCCAAAAAATGTAGAAAACAAGAAGAAATTCATATGTATGTGTTTACTTTTCAAAAATATCCTGAAGTTAAAATTTTTTTTAAAACTTCTCCATAGTTACTCATAAAACTTTACTCAGTGCCTAAGAATTTAATCCATTCTTTTCAGCTTACAAACTATCTCTTCAAAGAACCTTCAAAAGATTGGGGATTTGACCTAGTAGCTTTCAATGTTTGGCGAGGCAGAGATCATGGTCTTCCTGGCTATAATAAATATAGAGAGTCAATGGGACTGAAAAAAAGCAAAAACTTGGTATGATTTATCGGATGTTTTTTACGCCACAAGTAAGTCTTTCTAATCTTTCTTTATTATGTCCGAAAAGTTATAATACTTTTCTTTTTGTGAAAGTGTATCCTTTTAACAGTAAATCATTGAGTGCTGTCACAGCCCAAATCTTTATATCTACAATCCAGCGAATAACGAAATTAGTGCCTTGTTTCTTACTTTTTTTTATGTTTCAGACCTTTGTAACGTTTTTTTTTCTTATATTTTGAGATTAATAGAAGCCATCACTGGGGTTTGAACCTACTTACAGAAAATAGAGTAAGCATGTTACCTCAGTAAGCCATTTATCCATACGTATTCAGGCGTTTTAAGCACATATACTACAACTAATACTACTACTAACAACAAATCGCAGCACCAAGCCGCCTGTGGCCAACACAGCTGCCCACGCTCCTTCTCCATTCCATTCTATTCAAAGTTTTCCTCTTTACACCCTCCCAGGAAGTTCCCATTTCCCTCTAATATTTCTTTTTGACATCCTCCCACCCCAACCACGGACGACCTGCTTTCTGTTTAGCCTTAAACAGTTGGCCGAAAAGGAGAATCACTGGCTATCTGCCATCCATCATTGCCAAAACGTGTACTAGCCATTTGAACATTTCTCTCATAATAGTCCTAGAAAGTGGAATTGAACCAAACCTTTCGTACAGCCTACTTCTTGAAATTCGGTCAGCCGGGTACTCAGAACGGCAATTTTTATGAAAAACATCTAGAAAATCTTCATCCACTTTTCCGAGCGCCCATGCTTGACTTGACTTTATTTAATATTAATAAAAAAAACTTTTTCCATAAAATGAGTTTTTCAAAGAAAAGTAAAGAACTCCATTAAACCAAAAATGAGCAAAATAAAATCAAATAATCTACCAAGCATGAAACTACCACAAATCAGCACCGATAAATAAACAAAATCCAAAACGATCAGAAATTAAAATAAATAACCGAGTTAAACTCAAATCGAGCCGAAATTAACATTAGTTGGGCTCAAAACCCATACGCCTTCCCAAGGCCAGAACATGATTTGCACTTTACTGAAAAAATATAAATGTTCTTACGTTTATAACTTTAATAAATGAAAGAATATTAACATATTGATCACTAAATATCAGCATATGTATATTAAACTGACGCACATTCATTTGTATTTTTTTCAGTAAAGTGCAAATCATGTAGTGGCCTTGGGAAGCCATAGGGGTTTTGAGCCCAACTCATGTTAATTTCTGCTCGTTTTGAGTTTGACTCGGTTATTTATTGTAATTTCTGATCGTTTTGGGTTTCATTTATTTATCGATGCTGATTTGTGGTAGTTTCACGCTTGGTAGATTATTTGATTTTATTTTTGCTCATTTTTGGTTTAATGGAGTTCTTTACTTTTCTTTGAAAAATGTATTTTATGGAAAAATTTTTTTTATTTAATTTCTGTTCGTTTTATATTAACATAGTCTTTTCAGGAAAAAAGAAAAATAATACTTTAAATCTTTTTGTTTTTTTATGACTTTATAGTTTGGCCTGCTATTTTTATGCTGGAGAAAAATTTCCAGCAATTTTTAACATCATACACCCTTTTAAAAATCTGGACACAAATAGTAGTTTTTAATTTATTTTCATACCTCCTCTAGTTGACCTGTAATGGAAAACTTGATACCATTCACATAAAAATCTTTTACTTTATTTAATATCTTGGATAAACTTACACTATTTTGATTTGGTTAAATTTTAAGAGCAGAAGTAGTCCCGAAAGTTTGAACATAATACCCTCAGACATTCTTGGGATACTGCTGAGATGCCTTATTGGGGATTAGCATTAACACAGTGCATTTTGATTTAATCTTAAGACAACATTTAGTTTTTAAACATAATGGGCAAATGGGAGGGTGGGTGTGGAATTTGTTGCCCTCCAATCACTTTCTACTATTAAAAATGGCATCAGCCCTTTCTATTTCCAATCGAATCAGCCCTTTTCGAAGTTCCTACGACAACTCCTTCGATGCGAAGTGCCATGGTCTAAAAAAAATAATACATTGTACCCGCATCCATCTTTACTATAAAAATGTCAAGCCTTCCAATCACTTTCGACTATTAAAAAGGGCACTAGGCCTGTCGATTTCCAATCGAATGAGCCCTTTTTGAGTTTCTAGGACAACACTTTCTATAAAAACCTTATATACCCCTAGGGCATAAATTAAAACCCTTACCCTAGGGGCTGTGAGGGGGGGTTGTTATCCTCAAAGACATAATTTCCGAACCTTTCAACTACGTTAAACAAAATGGCTATCTCAAATTTTTATTGGATGTGTTTGGGGAAATGGTGGGAGTGAGAGGGGCGTTAGATAGTCTCCAATTACTCTCAACTATTAAAAAAGGCACTAGCCCTTTCAATTTCTAATCAAATGAGCCCATTTTAAGTTTCTACGACAAAGCTATCAATAAAAATCTTATATGCCCCCGGGGCATAACTTACAACCCTTGACTCTAGGGCTGGGGGGGGGGTTGTCATCCTCAAAGACCTAATTTCCAGAACTTTTTACTACGTTCGACAAAATGGCTATCAGAAAATTTTGATTGAATGTGTTGGGGGAATGGTGGGCGTGAGAGGGGGGTTAGTTACCCTCCAATCACTTTCGACTATTAGAAAGGGCACTAGCCCTCTCAATTTCCAATTGAATGATACCCTTTTGAAGTTTTTACGACAAAGCTATCTATCAAAACCTAATATGCCCCTAGGGCATAACTTATAATCTTAGCCCTGGGGGCTCTGAGGGGTGTGTCATCCTTAAATACATAATTTACAGAACTTTCAACTACGTTGAACAAAATGGATATCTCTAAACTTTAATTGAGTGTGTTTGGAGAAACGGTGGGCGTTAGAGGGAGGTTAATTACTCTCCACTCACTTTCAACTATTAAAAAGAGCACTATCCCTTTCAATTTCCAATCAAATGAGCCCTTTTTGAAACTTCTACAACAACTTTCTTTATAAACGTTATATGCCCCAGGGCATAATTTACAACTCTTGCACTGAGGGCTCTGAGGGGGTTATCATCCTAAAAGACCTAATTTCCAGAACTTTCAGCTACGTTGAATAAAATGGATATCTCAAAATTTTGATTGGATGTGTTTCGAGAATTGCTGGGCGTGAGAGGGGAGTACGTCACCCCTCATTCACTTTCCACTATTGAAAAGGGTACTAGCCCTTTCAATTTCCAATTGAATTAGCCCTTTTTGAAGTTTCTACAACATCGCTTTCTATAAAAACCTAACATACCCCCAGGGCATAACTTACAAACCTTGCCCTATGGGATATGGGAGGGGGGAGAGGTTGTCATCCTGATAGACCTAGTTTCCAGATTTTTCAACTACATTGAACAAAATGGCTATTTCAAAACTTTAATTGGAAGTGTTTGGGGAAAAGGTGGGCGTGAGAGCGGGTTAGTAACCCTCCAACCACTTCCGACTATTAAAAAGGGCACTAGCTCTTTGAATTTCCAATCGAATGAGCCTTTTTGAAGTTTCTACGACAGCACTTTCTATAAGAACCTTATATACCCCCAGGGCATAACTTACAACCCTTGGCCTAAGGTTTGTGGAGAGTGTCCTCCTCAAAAACATAATTTCTATCTGGAAATCAACTACGCTGAACAAAATGGCTATCTCAAAATTTTGATTTGATGTGTTTCGGAAAATGGTGGGTTTGGACGGGGTGTTAATTGCTTCCAATTACTTTCGACTATTAAAAAGGGCATAAGCCGCTCCAATTTCCAATTGAATGAGCCCTTTCGAAGTTTCTTTGACAACTTCTTCGATACGAAGTGCCCTGGTCTAAAGGAAAAAAATAATAATACATTGTGCCAACATCGTTCTTAATTGAACCCAGGGCATAACTTACAACCCTTGCCCTGAGGGCTGTGCGGGAGTTTCCTCCTCAAAAACATAATTTCTGTCTGGAAATCAACAACGCTGAACAAAATGGCTATTAAAAAGGGCACAAGCCACTTGAATTTCCAATCGAATGAGCCCTTTCCGAAGTTTCTACGATAACTCCTTCGATACGAAGTGCCCTGGTCTAAGACCAAAAATAAATAATACATTGTGCCAATATCGTTCTTCGCTTAGCCCATTAAGGCCCAAGAAAAAATTGTCGGGGATTCTAGTTGTCCTTTTCACCAGTTTCTTTTTATCACATAAGTAAGCCAAAAATGACTTTATAGATTTTTGCTGTTTCTGGTTTCTGAGATACAAGCTGTACTATTTATAGGACAGTGGGCCTTAGTGGTATCAAAGTATACCCAATTTCATCAAGTATATTTTTAATGCCAAATATTGAATTAAATGCAACACAAAACCAAAACAAATCAAGACTTAGTGTGGTAAGAAGCAAAACAGCCAGTACAGGGGGGGTGGCATCCCATTTCTCACAGTAGCTCAGTGGTTTTTTTTCTTGCAGTTTACGCCTTGGCGTCGTTGCTGCTTTTCGCGCTTCACTAGGAAGTGTCCTAATCTATCATATCGGGTGCTGACTGGTGGCACAGAAACTGGTCTTCCTTCTAGGAGGAAATAATTTGTGTTCCTTAGAAAGTGCGGTGCATCACGCTGGTTGTACAGTTCCTGAATTCTATTTTTACGTGTGAACAAGCAGCAAACCTTACGTACAACTTAAGGTACTTTCCTTCCTCGCTTTACGTCCTATGTCTGAGAGCCGCTTAATTGGTTAAAATTCTTAACTGCGCCTCCGAGCTTGAGGCTGATTAGAGGTGTTGGACCCACAAATCTTATAGAAAGATTCGCTATGTGAGTTGTTTTCGTGTCCAAAACAGGGCTTAGGTTTGGGTTTAGCCACAAGTGTGACTACAATGTGGCTCGTGCAAAAAGCTCCTCTTTCTTGCCTAATAAGTTTTTGTTTGTAGTTTTCATATGACACCCTATCATGGAGGAAGAACATGAACGTTGCAAGCTCTGCAGCCGCAGCATCCGTACTGGTGGTGAAAGTGTCAGAATCACAAAAAAAGGAGCTCTTTGGATAAACGAGGTCAGTGTGCCACGGGTGAACAGATAAAAGTTGAAGACGGTAAAATAGTACAGAACCAGTAAAGAAAAGAATACTGCCGTCCAACGTCCATAGCTTGTCTCGTACAAAGAAAGAATGACGATTTCGAGAATACTCCAGCAGGCTGGACAAGTGCCTTTCTTCTTTTACAACAGAATCCAACAGGGGAAGAGTCTTGTGTATAAACCCATACCGACCATTACCTTCAAAGACAAGATCGATGGCATTGACCTACTATGGCATGCAAGCTGACACATGACAAACATGACACAAAACGGGCTGTATGGAGTGAATTTATGCAAGCAATTCACCATGGGTCACAGAAAGGCGCCTCGTCGATTGTTTTTCTGCCTATGATAGACTATAATCCCTACGATCTTTCTTGTGTATGCAGGACCTTACATTTTATCTCCAATGAAGCACGCCAGCACGGAATGGCACCAGTTGTGACTTTTGACCAACCTTTGTACATGACAGCGGTGAACATCATCTGTGCTAAGCCTGCTGATAGTCCTCTCAAGACTGCACTTCCAATGATCAATGGTCTGGTTGGTATTGGTTTGCACACAAGACTGTTCCCCTGTTGGCTTCTGTTGTCCATTGCTGTATGAGCTTTGTTGGAGCGATCAGGCACTTGATGACGGAAACAGGAATAAAAGAAGTGCTCGAATGCCTATATGCCGGTAACACTGTTAAGAAAATCCTTAGCAGCAAGGCTGTTTCAAGAGCCTTGAGAGCGAGCGAGCTTATAGATTCAGCATTGCAGATCACTCATTTGCATATCGTATGGTTTCGACTGCACAGAATACATACGTGCGAGACATCAAGATTTTGCAGAAGCTCCGGCAATATATGTGGCTCTACTGAATGAGGAAGTAACCCTCGAAGACGCATCTAACGCAGACATAGTACATCGAATACAAACGCGAATGAGGGAGTTTCAAGACACACTGCAGAAAAAAAGGACTGCAAAAATATGGCTTCAGTATTCAGAAATGTTCGGAGTACTTAAGAAGGCCATCCTGGCAGAACGGACCGGAAACTGAGTGCAGTATCTTCAAGCACTCTCTGAGATGCTCCCTTACTTTGCAGCTGCAGGCCACAAACTGTAAACGAAGTTGGTGAAAATATTTCTTCAGCAAATGGAAGAGATGAAGGAAAGTAACCAGAAGCTGTATAAAGACATCACGGATGGGATGTTTGCCATTCGAAGAAGCGATAAATTTTGGGCTGGACTCTCTCACAACTTAGTAATAGAGCTAGTACTAATGAGGCTGTTGCAAAAAACAAGTGGGGGAATCACGAGAGAAAATGGAATGAGTTAGACGCAAAGGTTTATCTGGACAGTGTCAATGCCAGTACGAGCCGAAATTAATGAGCTTATGCAGTCACTCACCAGCGTGGAGTACGTGTCATCTGGCCTGCACGTTTCCGCAAGACCAGCTCGGATAGAAAGATATAGAAAGGACATAGAGGCTTCAGTAGCTTTTTTGTGCAGTCCTGTCCGTAGGACAACTGCACTGAATTACGCAATATATCGAATGGTATGACAGCAGCAAGGGATGTCAACGCGGATGAAGCAAAGGCGATAGGAAAATAAATTCTGAAGTCAATAGACGACGCCAATGCCGATCAAGAAATCTTCAAATATTAGAGCAAAGCGATTACGATGGCCTATCAACATTTCCGAAGCTGACGGTGGAGCCATAAAAATTGATCTATTCCAACGTTTTGCAGCAGCGGCAACTAATGCTGGAGGGGATGTGGAAGAAACTCTCAGATTCAAATTCTCCACCTATCCTACTGCCCTTTTCGAATCTTCAAGCCTGCCATGACAGCCAGATAAAGCGGAGTTAGCAAAAGCCATTTGGAAAATAGCAAAGGCTGAACCTGTGAACGTCCTATCAAAAGAGCCGGAAAAACACATGATCGATGGCGGATGGTTACTCCAGCATATTCCATGGAAAACAGGAAATACTTTGAACAGATTTGCAACAGTTACATTTCCTTCGTGACACAGGAGTATTCAAATGCTTCTGTCGTCTTTGATGGTTACACTTTAGGTCCGTCTACCAAAGATGTCACCCAAGTTAGACGAACGAGAGGTATCCGGTGTCCGACCGTCTATTTCACACTGATTATGAAACTGCGAAGGAAGAATGAGGACTTCATGAGGAATGCCAACAATAAGCAGTAAATTATTTGAGCTATTGGCAAGAAGCTTGTCAAAGCCGGCCTCACTGTCCTTCATGCAGAGAGAGATGTGGACGTTCTGATTGCATAGACAGGTGTTGATACCGACAAGAAAGGGGTAACCACTGTAGTCGAAAACGACACTGATTTATTGATCCTTCTCCTCCATAACCTGTCTCCGAAGCCAGAGATCACTAGGCCTACTTCGAAACCAGTACCAAATCAAGAGCGCTGTCAACTAAATACTGGCACATCAACTTTATCAAAAGTTCGCTGGGACAGGTTTGTCACTATATTCTCGTTGGCCAAGCTCTTCTGGTTTGCGACACGACGTCCCGTTTGTTTGGGATAGGAAAGCAGGCTGTCCTGCTATTCCTAAAGAGCCACGAAGAATTTAGGAATAACTTTGAAGTGTTCCTTAATTTGCAATCTAGGAGGGAAGAAGTCCAGCTAGTCGGTGAGCATCTTTTGCTGTGTTTCTACAAGGCAAAGAAAGGGGAGGGTCTCAGCAAAGCTAGGTACAGGGTTTTTCTTGAGAAACTGAACAGCCCAAAGACATCAATTTTTGTAAACCCAGAGAGACTTCCACCAACTCCATCGGCTGCGAAATTTTATTCTTATAGAGTCTTCTATCAGATAATGGAGTGGCGTAATACTGCATCAGAACTCGGCCCGAAGGACTGGGGTTGGCGACTACGTGACGGACGCCTCACTCAAATCATGACAGACATTGGACCTTCTCCGCCTCATCTGTTAAATGTGGTTCGTTGCAGCTGTACGCGTTCCAACTGTAACAGTTCACGCTGTAGTTGCCGAAAAAATGGATTGCCTTGCACACTTGCTTGCAAAGACTGCCAAGGGATTGCATGTTCCAATAAAGATGTTTTGTTGATAACGATGAAGAAGATGATGTTTAGTACAAATGCTTGATCTTATTCTTTTTAGTTCAATGTAACCCGTGATTATCTTTTGTTGTGATTATCGAAGTTCCCTGATTTGTTTCATTTCTTACATTTAGTTTTGTCGTATGTTTCTATTATATAGTTGAAGTAAATCTGCCCACGTACTCTGAAGGCCCGATGCATTGTCTCCCCTACGATGAAAACACTGCAGAAAAGCAAGATACAATGTTTTTTGAAATCATCGAGTCAAAAAACCTGAGGGGCAACGTTTTGACCAGCCATATCGTACAGCTCTCGAGGATACTGTTATACCTCTGTATCGCTAGAAGGGGAAATCGAACCAAGTACAGCGATAAGACAACATAACTTTCTTTTTGCGATTTCTCCGCGCAGAAAAAGAGCAGACGTGAAGTTTGAGCACACAGTAAATCTGCCCCTGAGTTTTTTACAATTTTCCGCCTTTTTCCACTTTTCCCTTGTTTTTTACCCTTTTCCGCCCAGGGGATTTTTGGGGACTTGATATATTGTACAGAATTTTTTTTTTCTCTACAAGACGGTGTAAAAATATTTTATATTGCAATTTTGTCCCAGAGTTTCGTAGATTTACTGGACTACTTGGATATCCATGCATCGTGTCCGTGAACTTTTCATAATTTATCACATTTCACCAAAAACAGCTTAAATATTTTATGTATTTTGGCTGGAACATCGTCACTAATAAATAAGTTCGAATTAATTCCATGGAATGTCTTACCCTTAAGCTTACTAGCATTTTTATCATCGCTAACTTATCATCTTTTTTATTCAGTGTCACCTTCAAAAATTTACGATTTGTATCGTAGTGTGGGATCGTGAAATTTACATCCGGCATTTCTAATCCACGGCGAACTATCTCTGTGAATAAAACCCTAGCGATATCATTGTCCTCGCACACAGTATTCCATATAATAACATTGTTTTCTAATTTAGCGGCTTCCGTTCTCACAATCCGACCTATACAATCTTCATTTTTTTTCTTAACTTTATTATTCCATCGGTACATGTTTTTATTTGTGATTTGAGGCAAGACGGTATCATTATCATCCTTTCCAATTTTAAGTTCAGTATTATTCATCTTATTTTTAAGTAGCGAACAGTCTTTTTCCAGATTATCGACCCTTGCCGTAAGGCTTCCTAATTAATTGTTGATATTATCTACCATTTAAATTTGGCATATTTGGTAATTGCTTTTGGTACATTTGGTAACAACATTTGTTAATTGTTGTTAATTAACATTTGTTAATTTGTTAATTGTTGAGCTTATTATCATTTTCTTTTACGACATCTAGAATTTGCTTAAAATCTGATAATTCTTGTTTCGAGCTAGAGCTTTCCTGTGAGGTGTCTAATGTACTCATACCTTCTTGTCTAGGGTTTTTCTTTTTCCTTCCCATTATGAACTAATAAACTTGATATATATCCAACTATCCTTGAAATAATATTTTCACATTAATTTACAAAGAGGTCTTGTAAATTATGCGTCTTACTCTGACCAGAGCACTGAATGAACTGACGAGAGCATTGAATGAACTGTTGGTCAAAGTTTAAGAAATTGAAAATACTTAAGGACCATATTTGACCACTGTCATCACAGTAGTTTCCAGTATACTAATATTGGTTTGCAGACTTATCTTCCTATCTTTCCAAACTTTTTTCAACTGTTAAAAAACCCCCTAAAAAACACCCTTGGCTACTCTACTTTTAACATCTTTACTGCTCTCCCACCGTCTTTACTAATAACACTACCAATGTAAATGAAAATTTCCACCTTATCAATCTTTTCGTTACCAAACGCCACCTTTTCATCTTCACTTATTCCTAGCCTTAGCGACTTAGTCTTCTTAACATTAATTTTCAAACCTATTTTAGCACCCTGAACTCGTAAAACCTCTAAAAGTTCATTCATTTAAAATAAATAAATGCACTTATTGGGAGATTCAACTAAGATATGCGTATTTTTTGGAAATATTTTTTTTTTTTCAAACCACACTGATGCTACGTTTTAAAGAATTTTTATCCAAGCTGTTTTTTGTTAGTTATTGAACACCGTTTTCAAAACGCTAAATTATGGCTGGTATGGGTTAAAAAAAAGTAAACAGCGAAAAAAAGGGAAAAAGTAGCAAAAAAATTTCTTAAAGTCATACAACACAATATTGTCAATGGAAATATTTTTTTTTCATTGTAAAGCCATAACAGCACCAGAGTTGCAAACACAATATTGTTGAAACATTGATTTTTTAGTCGCGCGGATAAAGCGTATCGAGCACAACAATATTTTTTCATAGTTCGTTTTCTACTAGTAGCTTTATAATATTTTTTTTGTTGGAATTATTTGAGGTATATTATTCTTTGTATTTGAGATATATTTCAGATAGAAGTAGGGAGCTATCATGAGTTATGAAAACGTACACATGTGTGGCCATCTATAATTGGGTCTAACGCTGTACGAACATAATTTATTCAAGGATTATTGATCGAGTCTAATGGGGTCAACGGTCCCCTTTTTCAAGGTCAATTTATTTGTTTTTTTGTTCTTCTAGGTGTAATGACTCTGGGGCGAAGTTTGCACATGTGCATTAACGGGAGGAGATGTATTGATCTAGGACAAGAAGGGGAAGTGAATTTCTGAGAAATTTATTTACATAATCGGTGGGGGAATGTATTGATCCACAAGTCTAACGGGAACAGGATCACGTGTTTCTTTCTAAGCCAATCAGGGAGTCAGAAATATTAGCGGGACAGGATTGCAGAGAATATAAGGAAAAGCTTTTTGCTATAGTTTTTATTAGTGTGTGAATAGAATTCAAAGGAGTGAGAACAGTTTGACTTTACTCATTAGGATATATTTGTGCTGATGATGAGTGGAATGTTTACCCTATTAAAAGTTGATAGTGGAGTTGGTGGCAATGATACAAGAGCACCAAACATTGCGGTGGAAATCACGAGAGGATCACGGCTTTGTCTGGAATGGGATGAAGTATATGCAAGATATGTGATATCCTTGGTAAATTTAAAATGGCGGATCAATTATGCTTCGCTGCAAAAGTTGATATAGCGCATGTGAATAGACTTCAATGTGCTTTAAGTGCATCAGTGAAGCATATCGAAGACAATAAGCTGTATCGCTAATTGTACATTTGTAATATTATTTTTGTAATTATACAATAAAATTGTTTCGAAATCGAAAATGTTCCCTTTCTTTTTGTTAGAATGTTAGGCTAACGAATCATGGTCAGTCTAGAGTCAGCAGTCAGAGTGATAGGATTGAAAATTGAATAAATTTGAGAAAGAGAGAATTAGATCGAATCTGGTGATTATGGAAAAACATTTGATTTTGGATGATGATTTTCTCATGTTATCCCTTCAACGAAAGATATTCTCTCACGGGAAACACTTGACAATATAATGAAACCTGATCCCCCCCCCCCTCCATTGGACTATTATATGAAGCTTTTACGACGTGAGTCAAATGCTTATACTCAATTTATTGATATATTAATTGGAACAAAACAGAATTGTATCGTGGATATACTTTTGAAAACATTGCCATAGATTCAATGTAGATGGCTCTGCCTTCGAAAGAGGTGACGTCACAGAGTTACTCCTCTCACCTTACCTTCCCCCTGAATTTATCGAACGAGGATGGTCAGTTTCGTTTTAGCTGTGAGAGAGTTGACATCGGAAACCGAAAAATGTTCTATACATGTCCACTATGCATGTACGCTCTTGGCAGTTGGACACAATGTGAGAATTGTACAATTATTGATGACTATAAATAAAAGTGCAAATTATGTAATCCTTGTAAATTACATAGAGGCTATGCAGCACAAATTAAAGGATGTAATTCATGTCTTGAAGAGATTTGTGACTCTCACCCTAGAGGACATCTGTGCTCCAATTGTCACTTTGACAAATGTGATCAGTTGGAGAATACTTACCCCGCTATGATTGGAAAGAATCCCAAACGTGATTTTAGTTTATTTCTAAGAGATTGGTATCGTCGTGGATTTAAATTATTCTGGGAGGAAGAATCTGGTCTACGATTAAACTGTTGGGGTAACAAGACAATTTGGTTTCTACTTCATCGTTGTGACGACACTGCCTATTATGACTATAAACTAAGTGATTTTTATTTGGCAGTTACTGAACGTGATTCACCATTTGAAAACACAGTATGTGATATTGCTTCAAATAGACAGATTGAAACTCGTGAATTTCATAATATGAATGCAAATAGTATCATTGACTATACAAAGAGATATGACAAGAGTGAAGTTACATTATACTGTAGAAAATGTGACCCTGACTTTGCAGCCAATCAAGATCAATATACAGTGAATCCAAATGATTTACCAGCACTAGTGGTTCACAACAGTTGCCTATACACCAAAGAAGAAGAAATCTAAAGTGAAAATTTAAAGACATTTTTGTATATACATTTTTTCATTTATTAATAAACAAATTCACATACATATTTTAAGCACTTTACTCTTAGGGCACCGAAATCAATATTATACAGGTCTGAGAGGATATTTTCCACCATAAAGTCATTCAGACGTGGATTGTCTACATAAATGTCGAGAAACTGCTTGTAAGTACAGCCACGACATCGGAACACAAAATATAGTAGTGGATGGAAGCCACAGCTTTTAGTCGTCAGATCCTGTACTCTCTTCTGATTTTGAATAATAGTTTTCCCACTGCTCTCAATATAGTTTGCTGATGTGTGGTGTGTAGAATGTATAGGGTAGTTCAAGAGGATCAAAAATTCAATCGTCTTTATTGTTTGAAAGATGCACAACCAATGACCCGTCTGCACAGTCGACGGACTGCTATTAACAATAATTAGGGTATTGTTGACACTTTGAATTTTTCCAAGAAAGTCCGAGGGCAAACAATAGGATTTGTACTGGGACAAGTAGGGATCCATATTAAATACATTGATAATGTGACTGGTGTTCATGGTGCCATGTCTAGTAGAACACTGCCTTCGGGAGTGATTTCCAAATAGGTTTCATATTGATTTAGTGAGATTATTGCAATACTCTCAGATAATGGGTTGGCAAATGTACACTCTAAACGCACACTCCCCGTACGTACTATACTCATATCATGCGTGCCAGACAAGTCCAATACAATGATACCATGTGTTTTAGCCAACATTTCTTCGGTTATACCATTTTCAAATAGTTGTGAATCATGATCTAGGATTTGCATGGTCAACTCATACAATGTTCTATAGGATTTATAAAAGGATAGATTGTAGAGTGGGATACCGTTTACTTTGCAGACAAGAGATGAAAGCCCAAACATTTCAAATTTATGTGGACATCCAGTCCACGATCCTATTGCTCTAGCGCTTTTTACAAATGCAAAAGCGAGTTTTGACGGAATTTCGCCATTGATAAAGGATGAGTCGGTGAAGGTGCGTGACCCCATGGCAATATGACGTTGATTGGTGATTGTATGAGGAACAAGTAATTTAATATTATTTCCACTAGCTCTCAGTTTTTCCACTGCCAAAGAAACAGAACTCATAACTTGTTGTTTGCGTAAATGTAGTATTGCCGAGGTGAGGGAGAGAGTTACATCAGGATTGGCAGCAAGTTCTTTTCTCAATATGAAATTAGATGGTGCAAGCGTCAATTTTATATCCACTTTAATATTGGGTGGTAGCCATTGGGGTATATTAAATTTTTCATGATATATTTTTCAAACTAGATGTAATTCACTAGTTGTAGCATTTTTAAGTGCATCTGTACTATCAGTATTAGTAATATATTCATATCCATTGGAGGTGCCTCTCAATTCCTTGTATGACTTGGGTGTCATCAGCATGAATTGTATATAGCTTGTATAATTTGAGAAATTGTTGCTTGTGCTCACCAGCGTGCCATTGATGTAGACACTGATTTGACGAAATAAATTATGTAATATACAATTTTCAGAGGATATTCCTTCGGCAAGAATTGGCAATGTATTATCGGATTTCCAGACTTTCATTTGTAAATCTATAAACGTCGAAGACATGTCCATAAAGTAGTCTTCATTGGAATAAATTTGAAAATGGATATTATCAGAGAGGGGTTGTTGTGGATAAAATTGTTCATAGTATCCGTGTTTTACACTCACATCAACATTTTCTGCATTGAATAGATTCAATGAGGAGATGATTGAAGATTGGGAATTCTTATGTGGTAGGTATGACATCTTAGGAAAAGAAATCTAGTTTTGATCTAACAATTCTCTTCCTGGGAATTCTTCTTTTACTGTTTAGATTGCGTGTCGGCCTTTTCCTTCTTTTCTTTGACAGGGGTGATGTCTTTCGTTTCTGACCTGAGTAGAAACTGATGAGTGATGCATTGTTTCTCAACCTTTTTAAACCTTTTCCATTTTGTTTTAATCTCTCGCCAAGGGCTCGCGCACTATACCTAAGATTTTCCGAAGCACTTTTTTTAAAATCCTTGCCAGAGCCCCAATCGTATAGTGTAGAGGATGCAAAATTTGTTGCAGCCGGTGCAATAAATTTTCTAACCAGAGGTAGTGCAGAGCGAAACAGCTTAGCAAACCAACTGCCAAGACCATAGCCAGACATTGACGAGCGACCTTTATAATAGTCCATTCCATTGCCCTGTTGTCATGGGCCAAGAGTATTAACATAGCAGTCAATATCAGGACAAATGAATACCACTTTTTTATTAGACATCTTGTTGTTGTTGAACGATGAGTCGAAAATGGCATGTAATCACAGCCAAACCTTTTGATATTGCTAGGGGATCACCTAATTCAGTTCTTAGTGTTAACTGACAGAGTTCCAAATAGGAAGTTTTAACGGGAATATACTGAAGATGCTTTATATTGTAGTGGCGAATATGTTCTTGATTGCTTTTTTCGTTCAAGAACTCGTAGGAGGGGAACATTACTATTGCCAACCCGGGATGTTTCCGCAAATGAAGCGTAGAGAAATATACAAGTGTCCGAGGCAAAATCAGGTTGATAATCAGCAAAAATAACATTATCTATCCCGTTAACAGTCGCAGCATTTCTACCATTGACCATATTCTGTTTAAAACCAAGAAAATCTCTCAGATTATCATTGAGTCAACAGGTGAGGTAATGTAACTCCTATCGTATTCCATTGAATAATTAAAATGGAATGAACCATTCCTACGATATGAGATTTTTCTATTGATTTTTGCACACAATTCCATCACATTATCATATTCTTTATATTTCAATGTGACATGAGGATATTCACTAGATTTATGTGCTTTAACCCATTCATACTCGGCAAAGAGTGACCAATCGAATGTTATAACTTTTATCTCATATTTGCGATCCTTTCTCAGGATATCATATGTATTTTTGAGGATGCAGTCGACAAGAGCCACTTCATACTTTCCATCGTCGAATTTGATGGTGGGGGAGAGTTTCGTCCAAAAATCACTTGTTCTATTCAAGTCATTGTAGAGAGGATCAGAAATATTGGATATGAAAGTCACATAAAAATCATTGGGCATTGTTAATATCTTCAAAACTGACCCAAGAATCAAAATCAGAGTTGTATCATAGCCATCGAACAAGCAACTGTCTCTTGCCTCTACGAGTACGACTCTTTAATATCTTTTCAATTTGATAAATTTCACTAGTGTTTCTAACTTTTTTTTAGTTCATATTCATAAGAACTGCCGGGAATCTCATCATCTTTGGTGTCTCGCAGTCGATGGGTTATGGGTTCGGTGTCTAGGATTTTGGACACTTTAAAAAGTTCAGTGCTCCATAAATAATTCCCCTTTTCAAAAATATTGGTGGTTCTATTAATTCGAACAGTATCACCAACATTGAATTTCTTCTTTTTCTTCTTCTCGTTGCCATTGGAATATTGCTTTAGAAAAGCATCAAATGTATTTTCACTGCAATGAACTTCCTAAGGGCTTGAGTTGGACAATGATCGATGGGGTCGATGGTTGTATATTTGCATGATTTTATCTAAATCATGAATAAAAGCAGGTGTATTTTTCAGTGTACAATATTTTGAAATTAATTGTTCTTATCAATCGTTCGGTCAATGCAGCCTTTTTCGGGCTATGACTATGATAAAGTGTTGTATTATATTTCAATAGAACCTTTTGCACATGAGGATTAACAAATTCGCTACCGCGATTCGATTGAATTTTTCTACAGCAATCCTGTTCAAGAATACTTTCTAAAGCATGAGCAACTTCAACACCTCTCTTTGATTGCAATGGAATGGCATAGGCATAGCGACTAAAGACACTGATTGCCACTAAAATATGATTGTAGAGTGAATTTGCATTATATGCAGAGGGAAAAAGGCTTTAGTTTGTCGATATTGTTTGCCACGAAGCCTGCGATTCCGATGCAGTGTGTAACTCCGTTCATTCTGTAGATACTCTTTTGCTTTTTTCAATGTGCTGCCATCTATGCCGGAGGCAGCTTTAGAAAGCGTTTTGGGGTAACGTAGACCTCCCGCTTCACCAATATTTTCATAGACATGCTTCAGAACTTCAACCATTTTGAACGAAAACACGTATTGTAACGTCCACTCCCCTTTTGCACACTGGAGGGTGAATCAATCCGTCTTCGCTTTTGACTAGCGCTTTTTTCATCACCATATCACAAATTAAATCAACTAGATTATAACTTTTTCCCTGAATTATAATTCGTTTCCCTGTGCTATCGACTTGAACTTGATCGCCACCACTTTCCAACATAAGATATGCTAATACTCTTTCACTCTGTTGTCGATAGGTCACTGGCAATACGTTTCCAATTGTTGACACTATGGAATTCAATTCCTTCTCCTTTGATTGTACAGAATTTTGAGGAGATGTTTCCTGTTTAGAGGGATCGATGGCAGTGGATCGCTCACGATAAGGTCTATGTTTGTCCACATGTCGCAATGCATCTTGAGGTAAAACTAGTTTTTTGTCATCAACAATATTCTCATCATTAATGAATTTGCTTAGACTGTCTTCAAAATGTTCCACGGGCGAGAGGACAAGTTCAAATGGCGCAATTTATAGGGTTTAGCCATTCTCTAGAGAAAACTGTTTACAAGTCCTGCAATTACTGGCAGTAAAAGTGTAAAAAAGCTACTGCCCGCTTGAAGGAGACGTTTTATTTTAAAAATTTTTCCATTATTTTTGCAAGCCAAGGCACGTACAGCGGAACGATGTTGCTTTGTCTGTTGTCTAACACCTTCTGGCAAATGTACATTGCCCTCAGTTAAATTTAAACAAAGTTCAGATATTAGTTTAATGAAATCATTGTCAACACCATGTTTGAGTATGGCCTTCCTGAATGGGGGTTTTGAAGTGCCTAAAAATATATATAAATGAATGCCGTTGTTCATAAATGAATAATAAATGCCGTTGTTCATGTGGTTTCTTCAGTGTCATAATGGCAATTAATAGCTTTTTCTACTGTTCACCGGAAGATATACAGTAATTTCTTTGTCGAAAATATTGGTGACTACACGTAGATCTTCGGGTGTGCTCTGATTAAGATCTAGCAAAATGTAGCCATAGGGCTTATTTGTCGCCTGAATGTACGCTGAGAGCAGAAATTTGGGGGCGCTGGGATATATTTTGCTTATTGAGAGTTATTAGCGAGCTAGAATCACTCACAACTCGATAGATAATATAGATGGTGAAATTCAAAGCAAGGGTTCTCATACATTTACTCTGATGAAAGAGATTGTGTAGAACTAGGGTTATGGAAATGTTTTCATGATGAGAGTGAACGGTAAACAGCTGCTGCATTTCCTGTGAGAACTGTTCAATGGATTCAGCCAAATCATCAATAATCAGCCATGAGTTTGCTTTAATACTATTGAAAACATCAAGTCTCCTTATGAATTGTATTGGTATAGATGTGGCAATAGCTTTTATTTGATCATAGGACTCCTGCCAAATACTATAGCAATAATAACTTTTCTTGGTTTTTCCAAAAACATTTTATTACAATTTTGAATTATTTTAGCTAAAAGTGTCGTTTTCCCCGACATTGATGGACCACACAGAAACGATCTGAATGGTGTTTTAAATTGATACATACTGCTGCTGCTTTTGACAATAGTCAGACTACAACTAACTGTAAACCATACTTGTCCAATGAATAAGTAGTAATTTTCCCATGGATCTATCTAGCACAAGAACAACAAAAACAATATTTCATTAATTTATTCGACATAAAAACACTTGTTCAAACATGAACAACATTTATTATAAAAAAAAACATTTGTTCAACAAGAACAACATTTATTGAACAAAAAAACCCTTCTGTTCAAGAAGAAGAACGACATTTATTATCAAAACACCTTTTGTTCATCAAGAACAACAACACTATATGTACAACAATAAAATTTATTGTCATAAAAAAAACTTTTTGTCCAGCAAGAACACTATTTGTGCACAGAAACACATTTTTGTACAATAGCACACTATTTCTACAATAACACTTGAAAAAACATGAACACGAACATGAACTCAAAATAGCACAGTTGAACACTATGAATTTGTACCCTCCACCCTCCGGGAGCCTCGGGCCGAAGGCTGGCCGTGGGCGGGAACCCCCCCCCCCGGGAGCCACGGGGCCGAAAGCGGGCCGCGGACGGGACCCCCCACCCCAGGGGTCGAAACAGTATACAATAGTCGCCGTCACTGCTGCTACAGGTTAGGTTAGGTTGGAAAATTTAATTCATGAAAGGCTAGGTTGGGTTAATTTATCAGGTGAGGTTTGAGGTTAGGTTAATTTATCAGGTTTGGGTTAGGTTAATTTATCCAGACCAAGTTGATTGCGATAGTCCATGCATTCAACCCGGTCTGAAATACGGTAGTGGCCGTGGGGGAGTACACTTACACCATTCCGAGCACAAAGACTTTGTCGGATATACATGACTTTGTATTCTTTTCCACTCTAACAGTATAATTTTTATACTGTAGAGAGCGAATTGCAAGTACTTGTGCTCTCAGCACTTGACTACTTTCTACACAGTCTCTGTACACGCTCATGTTGAAATTTTTCTTTACAAAATGTGTAGGCACCCCTTTACATGCGTGCTTTATATCCTTGTTATGAGTTTCAACGCAATAAACTTTAGGATCCGGGAACACCCCCTTGGATATCAAATCACTCCCCGTCTCTGATTTTAACATGAGTAGTTGGTTGGGGGCCTGAAGTTTCAGCAACTCGGGGTAGAGGGACGTATTCCAGTTAGTGAAATCCATCCACGAGCTGATGTGTTCCCCATTTTCTAAATCTCCCAATAAATCCCCGGTTTTTTACTTTTAACAGCAGTGAATCTGTATCCCCATAGTAAACTTGAAACTCCCCCCTCCCTTGGCCATTGCACCTTGCACACATTGTAAAAAAACGACAACATGAGCTTCTTGGAAATTTCAAGTACTGAACTACCTCCTGCTATATTCTTGTTCAGTACCACATTTCTCTTTTTTCTGTGTAGAAGAACCATGCTTGTCTCTATGCTTGTGAACGATGTAAAATTGGGGTCAGCAATAATTCGTGCACATTCTTGAGGGTCAGTCACGACGTCGCAACAAGATCTGTTTCCGTACGCTTTCACACATTTTGCCAAACGCAAAATTTAGAATTAGCTTGTACATTTCCTTCTCTACTTTAGTGTTTGCCCGAGAGCGTTTATCAACAAAGGTGTCGATAAACGTCTTTAAGTAGGGTTTTTGACTGAAATGCAGGACCCTATGTATTTTAGTGATCTTGAAACCAATGTTCACCATCCTGTGCAAAAGCACATGGCGAACAACGATATTCTCTTAAGGGTCCAGATCTGCAATCAGTTTCTGCTAGAGGGGGTCCAGTGCATCCCCATATCCTCAACAAATGATCGATTGTAGGGAATCAGTGAGTCCTTGGTCACTGGTCGATTGATAAAGGGAAAACAAAATCTCTGACTGAATCATAAAGCGCCAATGGAATGTGACCATCAATTTCAAAGAGCCATCCTTGTGGCCCATTGTCCTCGATGGTGTTAATGTCGGGGAACTCACAAGGATTCTCAAGCCATTTATAGTTCCGACACGGCAAAGAGTAGTGAGACATTGCCGAGGGGTACAATGAGTTCATGTCCAAAAAAACTGCATTTGACTTTACATCGGTGCTGTCTTGTCCGCTTGGATCTGTTGTCAAAACGCAATCCCCATGAAAAACATACCCACCCCTCATTGATCTTTCTACAAAAAAGTGTTGATCTACATCAGTTATCAAGCCTATTTCCTCCCTACTAATTTTTAAAATTAAGTCCATCACCAAATGTGTTGTGGAAAAATAATAGCCTATCTAGTCCATACTCTGAATAGATTTGATCTGTGTTCTTGCAGATAATATCTAACATAGTTAAAACGTCACTGGCCAAGTACAGTCTACAATAATCCCACCCATTTTTACAATTCCCCTTAGCCCACATCTTCTTGGCAAATTCGTATTCCTCGGCTGTGCATTCACTGTTGGTGATTGAATTATAGAAAGCTTCAATTGGAGGTAGTTTCACCTCGCTTAAGTGAGAGCCAGAAAAGTAATAGTCGTATGCATATACACCTTTACAGATCAATAGGTCATACATTTCACTGTCTGGAAAGTGCTGTTTAAGCCAAGGAAAACTATCAAAATTGTCACTTTTCTGCACTTGAATCAATTGACTCAATGCCTTGGGGAAAAAACTAAAAGAATCTAAAAACCTGATTTTATTCAGACACGTATGCCCGTTATTTACTACCTGCCATTTCAACTCGAGAAGCACCAACTTCTTTGCTGATTTGGGATGATTTTATTAGTAAATGAATTATTTACCCATGGACTATCTACTCCCCCTCCCTCCCTGTGCATACGTGCCAAAGCCGGTAAAATAAATTTTAAATCATAATTTGAATTATGAATAAAAACTGGAATAAAAAACTGCTGACTAACGTTTATGTTGCATGATTGATGTGCTACCCCTCTAAAATTACTACCCCCAGAGGATATTTCCTGCCACAAGTGATTGTGGTCTCTGACTTTCTCCTTCCCCCCTTTTTTTCCCTCTAGTCCCTTTTCCCTTATCCCCCTCTTCAAACTCCCCCTTACAAACCCAGCATATTTTTTGATTTTTAATCGCGAGACGATCCTCTGCAGACAACAACATAGGATAATGTGTATTTCTAAAACGAGAAATAGCTCCATTAGCGGTGCCAATTAATTTAGTCAGTGCCTTGACCATGCACTCTCCCTCATCCAACGTTTCAACTATTTCTAACAACTGCATAGTGTTTAGAACTGTCTCTTTCCACGTGGACGTAGGAGACTGCAATGGATCAATGTTCTTTGATTCGATTTGGAAATCGAGGATCGTTCACTTCCACTAGCTTTGCCTCACAGTCCAAAGAGATTTTATTACTCTGGAGGAGGGTTTTTTGAAAATTTTTAAAGCGTAAAATGGCCCTATCCCCCGAAACCGTTTCCACTGACTGGTAGCCATGCCGTCTATAATGCTTCATATGATTTTGTAACTTTATTTCTGTCCAAAATCGAGACAGGCATGTCGGACAGTAGAAACGTACACCCCCAGTCTTACCCTCCCCCAGAAATCTACTGATGTCTGTAATTGGGTTGAAATGGCCAATTGCATTGGGGTCATTAGGTGGTGTGTACAACAACCAAACCCAGGGCTTCATCAATTCAATCGACGGGCCTCTTACTGGGAACACCACCCCCTTTTTTTTAGAACAAACCCCATCCTCAAATTCAGTGTTCTATTGAACCACAGTAACGCCGATATTTAAATGGGCATTGGCCCTTTCAAAAAATATCAATAGACCTGAGCGTTACTGGGTATTTTCCCTCTAAACAAGTGAAATCTACAATGGGAAAATCGGACCCCACCTTCCCATTCACAGCCCAATATTTTAGATTTTTCTTTGAAGCGTCACGTGCTAGAGGCTCGAATGATGATATGAGGAAAGCGTACTTGAAACATTTTTGAACTGTTTCGAAACAGATTCGCTGAACGCCCATACAACCCTCTAAATCGGGATTATATTTTAAAACTATTGCCTTTTCCCCACCTGCCCCCCTCTTAAAATAAAATCTTTTTTTTAAATTTACAAATATTAACGCTTAAATTTCGAACAAAAAGAACTACAGACCCACTACCATTTTCGCTATAATTCTCGAGATGGGTAATAATGTGGTCTATCCATTCAATGAAAACACCCTCAAAATTTTCTAAATGTGGATAGACCAATCGCAACCCGGTGTGTACATAATGATGATAAACCTCGCTTTTTCCCTCATTTAAATAAAACACCTTTAAAACAATTGAAACCTTAATTGAATCCCTACCACCCCACAACTGAATTTGGTTTTAGTGCACAAACTCTATCTACATATTCATGGACAATTTCTGTATTGTCAAACACAAAATTACCCCCCAAAAGCGAATTAAAAGGATCACCAAAAGTTGCAGTGTAAACGACTATCGTATTTAAAATAGAATTTGAAAGTTGAAAGTCAGGAAATGATGTAAATTGGATATTGTCACCCTCCCCATCCCCCTAATGTATATTATCACCACCCCTCCCCCACATTGTTCATCAATAGGATTGTTTGAAGGCATTTCATCCCTCCTCCCCTCTTGTATATTATCACCACCCCTCACCCACATTGTTTCAATAATAGGGATATGGGAAGCCACTTCAGTTGTTTGAAGTGGAAGTATGTAATCAGTGGGGGGAGGGTTCCCTGTTAATTCCCGGGTAAAATGCTCTAAAAGCTGTAAGGTGTTTGGACTCAAGTCCCCCTGCTCAACTGAGCTATTATCAACATTAAAAAAATCGGTTAAAAAATCGTCAATATTATCTGGTATTTTCAGTGAATTCACATTCCATAGTGAATTGTTGGAGAGCTCCAGAGGCGCGTCTTCTTCTTCAATCGATGAGGATGATGATAGCAAATAAGGTACCAATACAACCTATAAAAGAAAATAGCTTATTTTCAAAGTGTCTAAATCACACCCTATTTTTAAAATTGGATTATTATTTACATGTACTTAGTATGCATATAGTAGCATTTGGTTCCCTACTCTATATATTCTGAAAGTTCCAACTAAATACAATCAAAACGATGACATAGACGGTTTTGATTTTGTTCAAACATCCCCTAAAAAAAATTTCATATTAATACTCTTTATCTGCTTTGAAAAAAACCGGGGTCTTATACTTTGTAGCCTATCCCTTTCAGGCCATATACAACTCCTTCCGGTCGAAAATTGTTTTTATAATATTTGTACAAGCAAGATTAAGCATTCGTTTTGAAAAGAAGTTTATAAAGCAAAGATTTTGCTATTTACTATGGGGAAATTATGTCCGGGATATAGTGCCTTTTTTGGCTTCACTAAGAGAATTCAGCTGGCTGAATGCATGCAATAATTGACCTGATTCAAAAGGGAGAACGAAATATTTCCTTTTGGGGAGAAAAAATATCTCTGACACGCTTTTACTGTGTTGAAAAATGACGGAAAGAAAGGCCTATTACACACTTTTACTGTGTTGAAAAATGATGAAAAGAAAGGCCTAAAACAGATGGAAGAAATAGGTAGATATTTTTATAAAACCAGATAGAGAGAAGAGGTAAGAAAGCTTACATTTCCATATTCCGGCTGTGTAGTATAGTATATTTTGATTTTGTTCAAACAACCCCTCAAAAAATTTCATATTAATACTCTATCTGCTTTGAAAAACGGTACATTCTCTAAAATTCAAATTGACTTGGGAGAAAATTCATTAGCGGAAATAATATTTAAAAACTCACATTATGATTTGTAGCTTGCAAGTTGAGGTTTGAATGAGGCTCATTCTCGCCTTGTATAGTCAGCGTTTGTCTTCAAGACCCAGGCGTTGCAGCTTGCACGGAAGGCCCCTTAGCTAGACTGGGGTTCAAATGGATCATATCATGTCCATCACGATCTTTCGCAGCCGGGCCAGCGATATACCGGGCTCGTGCAGCCGAGGCTGTATCTTGACGACGCAGCATTGAGGTTCGATGAAGAGGGGCTTGCATAGATGTGGTATCGATGTCGCTGGCTTGTACAGCAGGGTTCTCCATCCTTGTGGCCCATTGTTTTTTCGGTTTTTTACCAGACTGCATTAGGGCTGGAACTGAGGGGGTTGCCTCACCCTCTCTTGCTCTCTTTGATGGAGGGGGCATGCATTCTTCATAATTGGCCTGAAAAAGAAGAAAAAATTTAGTATGGAAAAATGATTCCCCTTTTTACATAAGAAAAATTAGTACCCCCCGCCCCTAACCAGAATTTTGTCTAGAAAGGATTTATCGCAAAGAAGCCCCTTCCCCCTTTTCAGCAAAGCAAAAAGTAAAATTTGCGAGAAATATACTAGGCTTAGAAATCAAACGTTTTTATTACGCAACTTGTGAAAAAATAAATCTTGACAATCAGTAGTCTGTAGCCTTAGGATAGAAATCAGTGTTTCTATTTTTACCATTTAGAAAAAATTTAAATGTTCCAGTCTATAGGCTTTAAATAAGATAAAAAAGATCGTTAACCCAGCTTATAGGCCTAAAATTTGCGATCATAGGTAAAAATGCTATTCAATTTACGCATAATATAAGCTTCATGCAACTCCTAAAGACTTTTCTTTCCAGACTGGCGTATCAAAGTTAAAAAACCATAGTTTTCATCCCCCCCCCCTCCTGGGAATATAGAAGAAAGTTTATCGAAAGCTTGAAAAAAAAAAAATTAAAAACATGCCTAGAGACGCAACGCATGTATTTACAGTAAATTCCTCTATGGTCAAAGGTTTATATAATTTAAAAGGACCTGCGCTTCAGTAAATCTTCTCATTGTAGCTATGTATCTTTTTCTTAAACCACCCCTCTTACTTTTCACGCGAAGAAACAGTTTTTTTTTCACCTTACAACGAATCTGTTCGAATCGATACATTGCCCCTTCCCCACCTCTCCCCTTTTACATAATGTCCTAAAAATATTTGTTAGACATTAATTTTGGAAATAACTCGTTTCCCTCTCCAATACAACATAGAATTTCGCAAAGCCTGTACCTTACAAAGGTTAGTCAACAATAATCTCTTTCTGCGCGGATGTGTTTGGGGAAAACGGGAGCATGAGAGGGGGGTTAGTTGCCCTCAAATCAATTTCGAGACTATTAAAAAGGGCACTAGCTCTTTTAATTTCCAATCGAATGAGCCCTTTTCCAAGTTTCAATAAAAATATTTCAATAAAAACTTATATGCCCCCAGGGCATAACTTATAACCCTTGCCCTGAAGACTTTAGGGGGAGTGTGTTTTAATCAAAGGTATATTATCCCGAACTTTAAACTGCGTGAGACAAAATGGCTATCTCAAATTTTGATTAGATGTGTTTGGGGAAAGGGTGGGCGTGGAGGGGGTGTTAGTTCAGCCTTCCACTCACGTTCGACTATTAAAAAGGGCACTAGCCATTTCAATTTTTAATCTAATGAGCCCTTTTTAAAGTTTCTACGACAACATGTTCTATAAAAAACATTATATGCCCAAGGGCATAACTTACAACCCTTGCCCTGAGGGCTCTGGGGAGGGGGGAGGTTGTCATCCTCAAAGACCAAATTTCCAGAGCTTTCAACTACGTTGAACAAAATGGCTATCTCAAATTTTGATTGGTTATGTTTTGGGAAATGGTGGGCGTGGAAGGGGTGTGAGTTGCCTTCCAATCACTTTCGACTATTAGAAAGGGCACTAGCTATTTCAATTTCCAGTCAAATGAGCCCTTTTTGAAGTTTCTACCACAAAGTGTTCTATAAAACCTCATATGCCCCCAGGGCATAACTTACAACCCTTGCCCTGAGGGCTGTTGGGGAGTGTCCTCCCCAAAAACATAACTCTTATCTAAAAATCAACTACGCTGAACAAACTGGCTATCTACAAATTTTGACTGGATGTGTTAGGGGAAAACGTGGGCGTGAGGGGGGGGGGGGGTCAGTTGCCCTCAAATCACTTTTGACTATTAAAAAGGGCAATAGACCTTTGAATTTCTAATCGAATGAGCCCTTTATCAAGTTTTCTACGACAAATATTTCAATAAAAACTTATATACCCCAGGGGTATAACTTATAAGCCTTGCCCTGAAGACTCTACGGGGAGTGTCCTGCTCAAATGTATAATTTCCTGAACGTTAAACTGTGTGAAACAAAATGACCATCTCAAAATTTCATTTGATGTTTTTGGGGAAATGGTGGGCGTGGAAGGGGTGTTAGTTGCCTTCCAATCACTTTCGACTATTAAAAAGGGCACTAGCCATTTTAATTTCGAATCGAATGAGCCCTTTTTGAAGTTTCTACGACAACGCGTTCTATGAAAACCTTATATGCCCCCAAGGCATAACTTACAATCCTTGCCCTGGGGGCTCTGGGGGTTGTCATCCTCAAAGACCTAATTTCCAGAACTTTAAATTAAGTTGAAAAAAAATGGCTATCTTAAAATTTTGATTAGATGTGTTTGGGGAAAAGATGCGCGTGAGAGTTGCCATCCAATCACTTACGACTATTAAAAAAGGAACAAGCCACTCCGATTTCAAATTGAATGAGCCCTTTTCGAAGTTTTTACGACAACTTCTTCGATACTAAGTGCCCTGGTCTAAAGGAGAAAAAAATAATAAATAATACATTGTCCCAACATCGTTCTTATACGCCTCCAGGGCAGAACTTAAAACCCTTGCCCTGAGGGTTTGGGGGGAGTAGTAACCTCCTCAGAAATATATTTTTCTATCTGGAAATTAACTACACTTAACAAAATGGCTATCTCAAAATTTTGATTGCATGTGTTTCGGGAAATGGTGGGCATGTAAGGGATTTTAGTTGCCTTCCAATCACTTTCGACTATTAAAAAGGGCACAAGCCACTCCAATTTCCAATTGATTGAGCCCTTTTCGAAGTTTCTACGACAACTTTTTCGATGCGGAGTGCCCTGGTCTAAAGGAAAAAAAAAAATAATAAATAATACATTGTGCCAAGAACATTCTTATATGCCCCCAGGGCATAACTTAAAACCCATACACTGAGGATTTTGGGGAGTGACCTCCTAAAAAATATATTTTCTATGTGGAGATCAACTACGCTGAACAAAATGGCTATCTCAAAATTTTGATTGGATGTGTTTGGGGGAATGACGGGCGTGGAGGAGGGGGCTAGTTGCCCTCCAATCCCTTTCGACTATTAAAAAGAGCACTAGCCGTTCCAATTCCAGTCGAATTAGCCCCTTTCCAAGTTTCTACGACAACTCCTTCGATTCGAAGATCTCTGGTATGGAAAAAAAGAAAACAAAAAAAATAATAATACGTTTTGCCAACATCGTCCTTCACTATGATTTATTAAAAATAGACAGAAATTTGAGCAGCAAGAATATTTATTACAGATTTGCCACTGCATGAGTCTCTCCGTCTGACTGTTGGCCTTTCTCCCCAGCTCTTTCTCCTTATCTCTGTCTCTTTCTCCCACTGTCTCTGCGTCCCTTCCTCTCTCTCTTGACCAATTTTCACCACAGTTTAATGTTTTGCTGTATATTCTGTGCCTCTAATTTTTATGTTTTTTTACCATGCTATCACAAAAATAACAGCTAGTTTTGGTTTCAGCTTTTGAGTTGGCTTTACCTTTATCAGATCCTTTATTGGATCTTATGCCCTAAAATCTCGAGATTATCAAAATCCTAGACAAATATTAGTTGCTCAAAAAATTTGTGGCCTGTTGAAAGCATCTAGATTTTTTTTTTCAAAATTTTATTTGAATGTAGAGCCAGGAGTATTCCCGTAAGCAGGTTTAAGGACTCCTCCCTCTTGGAAGATTAAAAAAAAATTCTGGCCACTATTGCAAAATGAAGACATAATTACTATCTGGGCTTAATTTAGTCCTTGCATTCCAATCGTCTTTTTTTATAAAATTCAACAAAAAAGGGCCAATTTTATTTTCTTTGCATGGATAACCAAAAAATTACCTTTATTTTGGAATCAAAACCCTTCCCTCGATGATGCGACTAACCACAGCCCTAATATACCAAAACTTTCAGACAATCGAGAAAATGAGCAAGTTGTATAGAAGTCCAGACGACATCGATCTATACATGGGAGGCATGAGTGAAAAAAACACAAGCTCGGCAGCCTTTTGGGACCAACTTTTGTAAAAATAATTGCAGATCAATTTGCTCGTTTGAAATATGGCGATCGTTTTTACTACGAACATGGTGGTCTAGTCAATTCTTTTTCACCAGGTAATGTAAACACGAGAATGATGTTTATGTCTTTTTTTATGTGTGCTAACAATTTATGGTTAGATTTTTGTATTTGCTGTTAATTGTAATGCATTTTGGTTTTTGAGGAAACGAAAAATGATTTTCTGACAAAAAAAAAGCAATCAATATTTAAAATTGGGAAGAAATTCCATAAATTCAAAGAAACACACAATATAATTAAAAAAGAAAAACCGATCTTGATTTCAAAATATACAATAGTAATAACTGAAAAATTGAAAACTAAAATTCAAAATCCCCGGCACAATAACTCAACAAATTGAAGAGCTACCCTGTTACGTAAAAATTTACAATGTGACGGAATTTCAAAAAGGACATGTGGTCAAACGTAAGGAACAAATTTTGATTCATAAAGATATTAGACAGGATAATTCCCGAGTATTTTTATTTTAGATGGAGCTTGTTTTGTTTCTTGTTCAAATAAAGGAAGAAAAAAAAATGTTCTTATGTGCAAATGCAATTTCTGTCGACTTCTAGTATTAACTAAAAAACATTTTCAGTACGATAGGTTAAAAAAATAAAAGCTAAATCGAGCAGAAACAAGCCATATAATATTTCAAATTAAAAAGAAGAGACATTAGCATCAATAAATAAATGATATCCCAAACGAAAGTAGTAGGGAAGGGGGTGCCAGTCCAGGGGAGAGTGACGTCACAGTCATTTTGTTGATCAATTAACGGGTCATTGACCCCTTTTTCAAGGTTGATTTATTTGTTGTTTCTAGGTGTAATGACTCCGGGACGAAGTTTGAACATGCGCATTGAATTCTAACGGGAAAGATGTATTGATCGACTCGAGGGGAACTGGACTTCTGAGAAATTGATTGCATAATTGACTAGGACAAGAGGGAAAGTAGATTTCTGGGAAATTGATTACATAATCTGACGGTGAATTATTGATTCACGAAAGGGGAATTAAGAAACATTATGGCTTCTTTGATCTTTAGGTCTGAGAGATTTCAGGTCTTTAGTGACAGAGATAAATTGATATTCTATTTTTAAAAATGGCTTCTCTGATCTTTAGGCTTAGTGATAAATTCAGGAATTCTATCGAAGCCATAATAGTGTAACCAAGAACACCTTAGAGATGAAGAGATTAACGCGGGAAATCGTTTCCTAGGAATTTCAAATGTGACAGCACAGGGATGCCAAAGCAAAGAAACACGCAGAAATTACTAACATGATTTAGGCGAAACCGTTTGAAACATTTAGAAGAGGATTTTATAAGATGATCTCGAAGATGATTTGGGGCGAAACTCTGTGGTCGTTATAACACACAAGTTCCATTTGAACAGTGTTGTGAGGTCCCCTACCCCAACCCCAAAGGGCCTCCCGGCGTCCCTGAAGGCCTCCCGGGCCCCATAATACCCCCGAGCCCCCAAAGGGCCCCCGGACCCCCAAAGGCCTCCGAGCCCCCAAAGGGCCCCCGGGTCCCAAAATGCCCCCCCCCGAGCCCCCAAAGGCCCGTCGAGCCCTCAAAAACCTCCCGGGCCCCAAAGACCCCCCAGGCCCCCAAAGGGCACCGGGCCCAAACAGCCCCACTAGCCTCCCCGCCCCCTCCCCCTTTCTCCTTTGTTGTGGTTTACCTTGTCACTAGCACATTCTCTTGATTTCAAAGTTCATTTTAGATCTTTTTTATTGAAATGCAAGAGTTGGAATATTTCAGTAGTAGTGTTTTTTCATGGTTTTACCATGTCACTGCTACATTCTCATGATGTTTCAAAGTTCATTTTGAATCCTTTTCGTTGAAATGCAAGAGTTGGAATATTTCAGTAGTGTTTTGTTATGGTTTACCTTGTCACAGTTACATTTTCGTGATTTTTCAAAGTTTTTTCAAAGTTCATTTTGAATTTCTTTCGTTTAAATGCAAGAGTTGGAATATTTCAGTAGTGTTTTGTTGTGGTTTACCTTGTCAGAGTTATGTTCTTTTGAATTTTCAAAGTTCATTTCGAATTTCTTTAATTGAAATGCAAGAGTAGGAATATTTCAGTAGTTTTCTGTCGTGGTTTACCTTGTCAGAGTTACATTCTCTTGATTTTTGAAAGTTCATTTGAATTTCTTTCATTGAAATGCAATTTCTTGAATTTCTTTCATTGAGTGGTGTATTCTCATGGTTTACCTTGTCACTGTTACATTCTCTTGATGTTTCAAAGTTCATTTTGGATTTCTTTCGTTGAAATGTAAGAGTTGGAATATTTCAGTAGTGCTTGTTGTGGTTTACCTAGTCACTGTTACATTCTCATGATGTTTCAAAGTTCATTTTAGATTTTTCTTCCTTGAAATGTAAGAGTTGGAATATTTAAGTAGTGTTTGTTGTGGTTTACCTAGTCACTGTTGTATTCTCTTGATTATTCAAAGTGATTTTTTTCGTTGAAATGCAAGAGTTAGGTTATTTCACTTGTGTTTTGTCATGGTTTACCATGTCACTGTTACAATCTCTTGATGTTCCAAAGTTCATTTTGGATCTTTTTCGTTAAAATGCAAGAGTTGGATTATTTCAGTAGTGTTTTCTCATGGTTTACCTTGTCACTGTTACATTCTAATGATGTTTCAAAATTCATTTTAGATTTTCCTTTCGTTGAAATGTAAGAGTTGGAATATTTCAGTAGTGTTGGTTGTAGTTTATCTAGTCACTTTTACATTCTCTTGATGTTTCAAAGTTCAATTTAGATTTTTCTTTCATTGAAATGTAAGAGTTAGATTATTTCAGTAGTGTTTGTTATGGTTTATCTAGTCACTGTTATATTCTCTTGATTTTTCAAAGTTCATTTTTGATTTTTTACGTTAAAATGCAAGAGTTGAATTATTTCAGTAGTGTTTTCTCATGGTTTACCTTGTCACTGTTACATTCTCTTGATGTTTCAAAGTTCATTTCGGTTTTTTTTCGTTGAAATGTAAAATTTGGAATATTTCAGTAGTGTTTGTTTTGGTTTATTTTGTCACAGTTACATTCTCTTGATGTTTCAAAGTTCATTTTTGATTTTTTTTTCGTTGAAATGCAAGAGTTAGATTATTTTTGTACTGTTGTGTCGTGGTTTACCTTGTCACTGTTACATTCTCTTGATGTTTCAAAGTTAATTTTAGATTTTTTTTGTTGAAATGTAAGAGTTAGATTATTTCAGTAGTGTTTTTATAGTGGTTTACCTTGTCACTCTGACATTCTCTTGATGTTTCAAGGTTAATTTTGGATTTTTTTCATTGAAATGTAAGAGTTGGATTATTTCAGTAGTGTTTTGTTGTGGTTTACCATGTCACTGTTACATTTTCTTGATTTTTCAGAGTTCATTTTAGGTTTTCTTTCGTTGAAATGCAAGAGTTGGAATATTCAGTAGTGTTTTGTTGTGATTTACCTTGTCACTGTTACATTCTCTTTATGTCTCAAAGTTCATATTGGATCTTTTTCGTTGAAATGCAAGAGTTTTAATATTTCAGTAGTGTTTTATCGTGGATTACCTTGTCACTGTTACAATCTCTTGATGTTTGAAAGTTCATTTTTGATTTTATTTTTGTTGAAATGCAAGAGTTAGAATATTTCAGTAGTGTTTTGTCGTGATTTACCTTGTCACTGTTACATTCTCTTGATGTTTCAAGGTTCATTTTGGATTTTTTTTTCATTGAAATGTAAGCGTTGGATTATTTCAGTAGTGTTTTGTCGTGGTTTACCATGTCACTGTTACATCTTCTTGATTTTTCAGAGTTCATTTTAGATTTCTTTCGTTAAAATGCAAGAGTTGGAATATTTCAGTAGTGTTTCGTCGTGATTTACCTTGTCACTGTTACATTCTCTTGATGTCTCAAAGTTCATTTTAGATTTTTTTTCGTTGAAATCTAAGAGTTGGAATATTTCAATAGTGTTTTGTCGTGGTTTGCCTTGTCACTATTACATTCTCTTGATTTTTCAAAGCTCACTTTGGGTTTCTTTCGTTGAAATGTAAGAGTTGGAATATTTCAGTAGTGTTTGTTGTGGTTTACCTAGTCACTGTTACATTCTCTTGCTGTTTCAAAGTTCATTTTAGATTTTTTTGTTGAAATGTAAGAGTTGAATTATTTTAGTAGTATTTTTCTCATGGTTTACCTTGTCACTGTTACATTCTCTTGATTTTTCAAAGTTCATTTTGGATTTTTTTTTTAGTTGAAATGCAAGAATTGGAATATTTCAGTAGTGTTTATTGTGGATTACCTTGCTACTGTTACATTCTCTTGATGTTTCAAAGTTTATTTTTGATATTTTTCGTTGAAATGCAAGAGTTAGATTATTTCAGTAGTGTTTTGTCGTGGTTTACCTTGTCACTGTTACATTCTCTTGATGTTTCAAAAGTTCATTTAAATTTTTTTTTTGTTGAAATGTAAGAGTTAGGTTATTTCAGTAGTGTGTTATAGTGGTTTACCTTGTCACTCTTACATTTTCTTGATGTTTCAAAGTTCATTTTTGATTTTTTTTTTTCGTTAAAATGTAAGAGTTAGATTATTTCAGTAGTGTTTTGTCGTGGTTTACCTTGTCACTGTTACATTCTTATGATGTTTCAAAGTTCATTTTAGATTTTTTTTCATTGAAATGCAACAGTTTGAATATTTCAGTAGTGTTTGTTGTGGTTTACCTAGTCTCTATTACATTCTCTTGATGTCTCAAAGTTCATTTCTGATTTCTTTCGTTGAAATGTAAGAGTTGGAATATTTCAGTAGTGTTTGTTGTGGTTTACATAGTCACTGTTACATTCTCTTGCTGTTTTAAAGTTCATTCTAGATTTTTTTTGTTGAAATGTAAGAGTTGGAATATTTCAGTAGTGTTTTGTGGTGGTTTACCTTGTCACTGTTACATTCTCTTGATGTTTCAAAGTTCATTTTGGATTTTTTTTTTTCGTTGAAATGCAAGAGTTGGAATATTTCAGTAGTGTTTATTGGGGTTTACCTTGTTACTGTTACATCTCTTGATGTTTCAAAGTTCATTTTGATATTTTTCGTTGAAATGCAAGAGTTAGATTATTTCAGTCACGTTTTGTCGTGGTTTACCTTGTCACTGTTACATTCTCTTGATGTTTCAAAAGTTCATTTTAGATTTTTTGTTGAAATGTAAGAGTTAGATTATTTCAGTAGTGTTTATAGTGTTTTACCTTGTCACTCTCACACTCTCTTGATTTTTCAAAATTTATTTTGGATTTTTTTCGTTGAAATTTAAGAGTTGGATTATTTCAGTAGTGTTTTGTCGTGGTTTACCTTGTCACTGTTACAATCTCTTGATGTTAGAAAGTTCATTTTTGATTTTATTTTCGTTGAAATGCAAGAGTTGGAATATTTCAGTAGTGTTTTGTCGTCATTTACCTTGTCACTGTTACATTCTCTTGATTTCTCAAAGTTCATTTAGGATTTTTTTCGTTGAAAAGCAATAGTTGGAACATTTCAGTAGTGTTTTGTCATGGTTTACCTTCTCACTGTTACATTCGTTTGATGTATCAAAGATCATTTTAGTTTTTTTTCCTTGAAATGTAAGAGTTGGATTATTTCAGTTCTGTTTTGTCATGGTTCACATTGTCACAGTTACATTCTCTTGATTTTTCAAAGTTTATTTTGGATATTTTTTTGTTGAAATGGAGTTGGAATATTTCTTTTGTGTTTTGTCGTGGTTTACCTTGTCACTGTTCCATTCTCTTGATGTTTCAAAGTTCATTTTGGATTTTTTTTTTGTTGAAATGTAGGAGTTGGAATATTTCATTAGTGTTTTCTTGTGGTTTACCTTGTCACTGGTACATTCTCTTGATGTTTCAAAGTTCATTTTAGATATTTTTCGTTGAAATGCAATAGTTGGATTATTTCAGTAGTGTTTTCTCGTGGTTTACCATGTCACTGTTACATTCTCATGATGTTTCAAAGTTCATTTTGGATCTTTTTCATTGAAAAGCAAGAGTTGGAATATTTCAGTAGTGTTTTGTCATGGTTTACCATGTCATTGTTACATTCTCTTGATGTTTCAAAGTTCATTTGGATCTTTTTCGTTGAAATGCAAGAGTTGGATTATTTCAGTAGTGTTTTCTCATGGTTTACCTTGTCACTGCTACATTCTCTTGATGTTTCAAAGTTCATTTTGGATTTCTTTCGTTGAAATGTAAGAGTTGGAATATTTCAGTAGTGTTTATTGTGGTTTACATAATCACTGTTACATTCTCATGATGTTTCAAAGTTCATTTTAGATTTTTCATTCCTTGAAATGTAAGAGTTGGAATACTTCAGTAGTGTTTGTTGTGGTTTACCTATTCACTTTTACATTCTCTTGATTTTTTAAAGTTCATTTTTGATTTTTTTCGTTGAAATGCAAGAGTTAGATTATTTCAGTAGTGTTTTGTAGTGGTTTACCATATCACTGTTACATTCTCTAGACGTTTCAAAGTTCATTTTGGATTTTTTTTTGTTGAAATGTAGGAGTTGGAATATTCCAGTAGTGTTTTGTTGTGGTTTACCTTATCACTGGTACATTCTCTTGATGTTTCACAGTTCATTTTAGATCTTTTTCGTTGAATTGCAAAGGTTGGAATATTTCAGTAGTGTTTTCTAGTGGTTTACCATGTCAATGTTACAGTGGTTACAACTGTCACTGTTACAACTGAACTGTGAGACATCAAGAGAATGTAACACTGACAAGGTAAATCCCGACAAAACACTACTGAAATATTCAAACTCTTGCATTTCAATGAAGAAAATCTAAAATAAACTCTGAAAAATCAAGAAAATGTAACAGTGAAATGGTAAACCACAACAAAACACTACTGAAATAATCCAACTCTTACATTTCAACGAAAAAAAAATCCAAAATGAACTTTGAAACATCAAGAGAATGTAAGAGTGACAAGGTAAAACCACTATAGAACACTACTGAAATAATCTAACTCTTGCATTTCAACAAAATAAAATCTAAAATGAACTGTGAAACATCAAGAGAATGTAAAACTGACCAGTTAAACCACGACATAACACTAATGAAATAATCTAACTCTTGCATTTCAATGAAATAATTCCAAAATAAACTCCGAAAAATCATGAGAATTTAGCAGTAACTTGGTAAAGCACAACCAACATGACAAGGTAAACCACGGGGAAAACAGTACTGAAATATTCCAACTCTTACATTTCCAGGAAAAAGATCCAAAATGAACTTTGAAACATCAAGAGAATGTAACAGTGACATATTAAACCATGACGAAACACTATTGAACTATTCCAACTCTTGCATTTCAACGAAAAAGATTCAAAATGAACTTTGAAACATCAAGAGAATGTAACAGTGACATGGTAAACCACGAGAAAACAATACTGAAATAACCTAACTCTTGCATTTCGACGAAAAATATCTAAAAATGAAACTTTGAAACATCAAGAGAATGTACAAGTGACAAGGTAAACCACAACAAAATACTATTGAAATATTCCATCTCTTGCATTTCAATGAAAAAAATCAAAAAATGAACTTTGAAACATCAAGAGAATGTAACAGTGACAAGGTAAACCATGAGAAAAACACTACTGAAATAATCCAACTCTTGCATTTTAACGAAAAAGATCCAAAATGAACTTTTAAACATCAAGAGAATGTAACATTGACATGGTAAACCATGAGAAAACACTACTGAAATAATCCAACTCTTGCATTTCAACGTAAAGGATCCAAATGAACTTTGAAACATCAAGAGAATGTAACAGTGACATGGTAAACCATGACAAAACACTACTGAAATATTCCAAGTCTTGCAATTCAACGAAAAGATCTAAAAATAAACTTTGAAACATCAAGCGAATGTAACAGTGACATGGTAAACCACTAGAAAACACTACTGAAATATTCCAACCTTTGCATTTCAACGAAAAAGATCTAAAATGAACTGTGAAACATCAAGAGAATGTACCAGTGATAAGGTAAACCAAAACAAAACGCTACTGAAATAATCTAACTTTTGCATTTCAACGAAACAAATCAAAAATGAACTTTGAAAATCAAGAGAACGTAACAGTGGCTATGTAAACCACAACAAACACTACTGAGATATTCCAACTCTTACATTTCAAGGAATGAAAAATCTAAAATGAACTTTGAAACATCATGAGAACGTAACAGTGACTAGGTAAACCACAATAAACACTACTGAAATATTCCAACTCTTACATTTCAACGAAAGAAATCCAAAATGAACTTTGAAACATCAAGACAATGTAGCAGTGACAAGGTAAACCATGAGAAAACACACACCTGAAATAAACCAACTCTTGCATTTCAACGAATATGATCCAAAATGAACTTTGAAACATCAAGAGAATGTAACAGTGACATGGTAAACCATGACAAAACACTACTGAAATATTCCAACTCTTGGATTTAAATCAAAAAGATTCAAAATAAACTTTGAAACATCATGAGAATGTAACAGTTACATGGTAAACCACGAGAAAACAATACTGAAATAATCCAACTATTGCATTTCAACGAACAAAATCTAAAATGAACTTTGAAACATCAAGAGAATGTACCAGTGACAAGGTAAACCACAACAAAACACTACTGAAATATTCCAACTCCTACATTTCAAAAAAAAAAAAATCCAAAATGAACTTTGAAGCATCAAGAGAATGTAACAGTGACAAGGTAAACCACGACAAAACACTACTGAAATATTCCAACTCCTACATTTCAACAAAAAAAATCTAAAATAAACTTTGAAAAATCAAGAGAATGTAACTGTGACAAGGTAAACCATGACAAAACAGTACTGAAATAATCCAAATCTTACATTTCAAGCAAAAAAAAAAAAACCAAAATGAACTTTGAAACATCAAGAGAATGTAACAGTGAGAAGGTAAGCCATGACAAAACACTACTGAAATATTACAACTCTTGCATTTCAACGAAAAAAAAATCCGAAATGAACTTTGAGATATCAAGAGAATGTAACAGTGACAAGGTAAATCACGACAAAACACTTCTGAAATATTCCAACTCTTGCAATTCAACGAAAAAGGTCCAAAAAATGAACTTTCAAACATCAAGAGAATGTAACATTGACATGGTAAACCACTAGAAAACACTACTGAAATATTCCAACCTTTGCATTTCAATGAAAAAGATCTAAAATGAACTGTGAAACATCAAGAGAATGCACCAGTGATAAGGTAAACCACAAAAAAAAACACCACTGAAATATTCCAACTCTTACATTTCAACAAAAAAAAAATCCAAAATGAACTTTGAAACATCAAGAGAATGTAACAGTGAAATGGTAAACCACCACAAAACACTACTGAAATAATCTAACTCTTGCATTTCAACGAAAAAAATCAAAAATGAACTTTGAAAAATCAAGAGAATGTAATAGTGACTAGGTAAACCACAACAAACACTACTGAAATATTCCAACTCTTACATTTCAAGGAATGAAAAATCTAAAATGAGCTTTGAAACATCATGAGAATGTAACAGTGACTAGCTAAACCACAATAAACACTACTGAAATATTCCAACTCTTACATTTCAACAAAATAAATCCAAAATGAACTTTAAAACATCAAGAGAATGTAACAGTGACATGGTAAACCATGACAAAACACTACTGAAACATTCCAACTCTTGCATTTCAACAAAAGAAACCCAAAATGAACTTTGAAACATCATGAGAATGTAACAGTGGCATGTTAAACCACGACAAAACACTACTGAAATATTCCAACTCTCGCACTTCAATGAAAGAAATACAAAATGAACTTTGAAAAATCAAGAGAATGTAGCTGTGACAAGGTAAACCATGACAAAACAGTACTGAAATAATCCAACTCTTATATTTTAAGGGAAAAAAACTAAAATGAACTTTGAAACATCAAGAGAATGTAACAGTGAGAAGGTAAACCATGACAAAACACTACTGAAATATTCCAACTCTTGCATTTCAACGAAAAAGATCCTAAATGAACTTTGAAGCATCAAGAGAATGTAACAGTGACAAGGTAAATCACGACAAAACACTACTGAAATATTCCAACTCTTGCATTTCAACGAAAAAAAAATAAAAATGAACTCCGAAAAATCAACAAAATGTAACTGTGACATGATAAACCACGACAAAACACTACTGAAATAATCCAACTCTTACATTTCAACAAAAAAACATCCAAAATGAACTTTGAAACATCAAGAGAATATAAGAGTGACAAGGTAAACCACTATAAAACACTATTCAAATAATCTAACTCTTACATTTCAACAAAAAATCCAAAATGAACTTTTGAAACATCAAGAGAATGTAACAGTGACAAGGTAAACCACGACAAAACACTACTGAAATAATCTAACTCCTGCATTTCAACAAAAAATATCAAAAATAAACTTTGAAACATCAAGAGAATGTAACAGTAACTAGGTAAACCACAATAAAAACTACTGAAATATTCCAACTCTTGCATTTCAACGAAAAAAAAATCCAAAATGAACTATGAAACATGTAGAGAATGTAACACGGACAAGGTAAACCACTACAAAACGCTACCGAAATATTCCAACTCTTACATTTCAACAAAAAAAAATCTAAAATGAACTTTGAGACATCAAGAGAATGTAATAGTGACTAGGAAAAGCACAACAAACATTTTAAAATATTCCAACTCTTGCATTTCAACGAAAAAAATCTAAAATGAACTTTGAAACATCTTGAAAATGTAACAGTGACAAGGTAAACCACGACAAAACACTACTGAAACAATCTAACTCTTACATTTTAACGAAAAAAAAAATCAAAATGAACTTTGAAACATCAAGAGAATGTAAGAGTGACAAAGTAAGCCACTAGAAAACATTACTGAAATAATCTAACTCTTACATTTCAACAAAAAAAAAATCTAAAATGAACTTTTAGATTTTTATCAGTGACAAGGTAAACCAAGACAAAAACTACTGAAATAATGTAACTCTTGCATTTCAACGAAAAATATCAAAAATGAACTTTGAAACATCAAGAGAATGTAACAGTAACAAGGTAAACCACAATAAACACTACTACCCAAAGGCTCGGGGGCCTTTGGGGGCTCGGGGGGGCATTTTAGGGCCCGGGAGGCCTTTGGGGGCCTGGGGGCCTTTGGGGCTGCCGGAGGGCCCTTTGGGGGATCTGGGGGCCCTTTGGGAGCCCGGGGTCCTTTGTGGCCTGGGGGGCCCTTTGGGGTTTGGGTAGGGGACCTCACAACAATGTTCAAATGGAACTTGTGTATTATAACGACCACAGAGTTTCACCCCAAATCATCTTCTAAATCATCTTCTAAAATCATCTTCTAAATTTTTCAAACAGTTTCACCTAAATCATCTTCTAAAATGTCTCGAACGGTTTCGCCCAAATAATCCCCTAAAAGTAATTTCTGCGTGTTCCTTTGTTTTGGCATCCCTGCGCTGTCACATTTGAAATTCATAGGAAACCATTTCCCGCGTTAATCTCTTCATCTCTAAAGTGTTTCTTTGTTACACTATTTTGGCTTCGATAGAATTCCCGAATTAATCACTAAGCCTAAAGATCAGAGAAGCCATATTTAAAAATAGAATATTAATTTATCTCTGTCACTAAAGACCTGATATCTCTCAGACCTAAAGATCAAAGAAACCATAATGTTTCTTAATTCCCCTTTCGTTAATCAATAATTCACCGTCAGATTAGGTAATCAATTTCCCAGAAATCTACTTCCCCTCTTGTTCTAGTCGATTATGCAATCAATTTCTCAGAAATCCAGTTCCCATTGAATCGATCAATACATTGTTCCCTTTAGAACTCAATGCGCATGTGCAAACTTCGTCCCGGATTCATTTCACCTAGAAACAACAGATAAATCGACCTTGAAAAAGGGGTCATTGACCCTTTAATGGATCAATAAAATGACTTTGACGTCATTCCCCTCCGGACTGGCAACCCCTTCCCTAATAACGAACAGGAATTAAAATGAATCACATCAAACATTAAAATTACAAATATTGTCATACATGAATAAATGAATCATAGAACAAATAGAAATTACAAACGAACAATCAAACTTAAAACAAGCAGAGATTACCACGAACAAGTGTAGGGTTACCACCCTCTAAACTACTTAAGGCTAAGTGCGTAAGCCCCCCACAAGATATTGAAGATGCGCCATTTTGACAACCTGGAAAGGAATATGTTTTTTATGACCTGGATACAAATAGTTTCTTTGGATTACTCTTCATCTCTAAAGTGTTCTTGGTTACACTATTTTGGCTTCGACAGAATTCCCGAATTTATCACTAAGCCTAAAGATCAGAGAAGCCATATTTTAAAAATAGAATATCAATTTATCTCTGTCACTAAAGACCTGATATCTCTCAGACCTAAAGATCAAAGAAGCCAAAATGTTTCTTAATTCCCCTTTCGTTAATCAATAATTCACCGTCAGATTAGGTAATCAATTTCCCAGAAATTTTCTTCCCCTCTTGTCCTAGTCGATTATGCAATCAATTTCTCAGAAATCCAGTTCCCATTGAACGGATCAATACATTGTTCCCTTTAGAATTCAATGCGCATGTGCAAACTTCGTCCCGGAGTCATTACACCTAGAAACAACAAATAAATTGACCTTGAAAAAGGGGTCATTGACCTGTTAATGGATCAATAAAATGACTGTGACGTCACTCCCCTCCGGACTGGCAACCCCTTCCCTACTAACGAACAGGAATTAAAATGAATCACATCAAACATTAAAATTACAAATATTGTCATACATGAAAAAATGAATCATAGAACAAATAGAAATTACAAACGAACAATCAAACTTAAAACAAGCAGAGATAACCACGAACAAGTGTAGGGTTACACCCTCTAAACTACTTAAGGCCAAGTGCGTAAGCCCCCCACAAGATATTGAAGATGCGCCATTTTGACAACCTGGAAAGGAACATGTATTTTATGACCTGGATACAAATAGTTTCTTTGGATTTACCTCTGTCCTGCCTCTAAAGTCTTAAGTTGAGGTCAATTTGCCCTCGCCTAACAGGAATTTTGAATTTGTTCCTTTAAGTCTCTCCCATGATATTAGGAACAGTTTGAAAACTCGGATAGACATTTTATCTCTAATTAATTCAGGTATGCTGTTTCTAGTACCTACCCTTGGGAAACTTTGAGAATCTTGGCACAGTGAACTGTCGTTTATAGCTCCTATCTTATTGGACAAACAAGACCAAACATGGCCGTTTCTTTTTCAACCAAACCTATATTTGAACATTGGGTAATCTATATAATATAAGGCCTTTACTCCTGCTCCCGTGGGGTTGATGTCGGCCCTGTAGCATGCTTATTAGAACGTTTTACGTCAGTGACCATAATAGCAATGGCCAAATTTTTTTAATGATTATGGGAGCTATAGGGGATGGGGATTAGCAGAAACAAGCATGGGAAGGACACTGGTTGCCACACAATCATTTTTTGACTTTAAAATGGCATTTAAAAGTTCAAATTTAAGTCAAATGAACCTTCTTCCAAGTTTCCACAACCACCGATTCAGCACGATTTAGGTGGGACAAAAACAATAGAAAAAAACGATAAGTAACATATGGTAGGAATGGGAATACGGCCCTTAACATAACAGATTTGTAGCGCCGCCCCTGGTTTATGAACTCCAAAACTAGTAGAACTTGATTTTGACTAGTGCACGAAATAGCATATATAGAATTAATCAAAATAATTCTGAGAAAAATTCAATATTTTATAATGCAAATATGAAAAAGCAATTGCTAATATACAGAATGAATTGTAATTGTACCAGTTGATAAAGCTAGCAATAATTTTGCCATAATTTGTCAGAAACTCTACTGTGATATTTTATCAAAAGAGTTACAAACAACAAATACATACAAAAAGGCTCATATAGAGGAGAATAGTTTAATTGAAAATATAGAAGAAAGAATTTTGAAAAAATTCAATATTAAAATTAATGATAATGATAAAAAGTTTCCTTTCTTATATTGGACGGTAAAATTTCATAAAAATCCACCAAAACCACATTTTATTGCTGGTGCAGAGACGTTTCCAACCAGAATTGCGGCCACTGACCTATCTTTAATTTTAGGAGAAATTAGAAATAAATTTAAAGCATATTGCTCTGGAATAAAAAAATTTCTAACTTTAACCCATATTGAAATGTTAATAATTCATTACAAGTGATAGATTCTTTGGCTACTGTTTCACCTAAAAGAGTCGATTCATTTGATTTTACTACTCTGTGTATACAAATCTGTCACTTAATTTAGTATTCAAAAAATTGAAAATGGTCATTAAGAAATCTTTTCTTTTGTCTAATACCGGATTTTTGAAACCGGTTTTTTGATGGATGAATTTCTTTAGAAGAACTATTAGTTTAAGATGTTTTAGCTTGGATATGGTATGCGATTTATTGGAATTTGTTCTGTTCAATACTTTTATAAGATTTGATGGTAATTTATATAAACAAACTGTTGGTATTCCTATGGGTGGAAATGCCAGTCAGTTTATAGCGGACTTGTTTTTAAGTCAATTAGAATATGAATATATGATAATAAAAACAGCCCAAGCAATGAAAAATATTACCTTTCAAATAATAGAAGATATCTGGATCCACAATGATCCACATATCTTTATCCACAAGAGTTAATTCTGGAGCCTAGCTATGGGACAGGACACTCTGACCGTTTCTTAGATTTAAATATTAATATTTCAGAAAATAAAAAATAGTTATTAAAATATATAATAAAGCGGATGATTTTGTCTTTGCTTGTCTTTGCTTTCATTGACCAATGGGATTTCACTAAGGAAAGAACCAATCTCATTTTGTCTATATTTTTTGAATAGTTTTACTAGTATGCATGTATTTCACAAGTTTTTACCTAACATAGGGATACCATAAAGATCTTATTGTAGAGGCTCCACTGTGCCGGGTAAAGAATTTAAAGCCTCGAAACCCGTTAAGGCAGGTGGTATTTCTTCTGATGAGCCCTAATGAAAAGTACTACCAGGAAATATTTCGCTAAATTTAAGGTGCTTTTGCTTGTAAATTTACAACGACTTACATTTATTGATGACGACTTTGTATGGTTTTGGACATTTCGATTTGGTTGATGGTTAGGTTATACTATTTCGTCCTAGGTAATTGGATAGATGAGTAAGATTAAAAGCTCGTTAAAGTGCACATTTATCTCAATTACTGGATTAGGATGACAGTCCTTTTCTTCTTATTCTCTCTCTCTCTCTTTCTCTTTTTTTTTTCTCGCCAAGGAATTACCTCTAAAACATTATATTAGAAGTCAAGCGTGTGATTCAACTCTATGTGTATAAGTCTTATTTTGTACTGATTAAAAATAAAAAAAAAATAAAAAAACATAGACAAAGCATCGGAATTGTAGCTAATTTAAAAATAGACAATGTAAATTTTCCGCTGACTCAGAAAAGAGATCACAGCTGCAAAAGTGTCATAATCCTTTTTGTTACTACTTTTTTTTGCACAAATATTAACTTGTCGCCCATGCAAAATTTCTGTGTACAAGTTTAATCACAACTTATCTTCTCTTTGTGGTATTAAATAAAAAAAAACAAGTTTTTTTTAACTGAAAGTAAGGAGCGACATTAAAAACTTAAAACGAACAGAAATTATTCCGTATATAAAATGGGGCTGTCTCCTCCTCAACGCCTCGCTCTTTGCGCTAAAGTTTTTTATTGTTTTAAAAAATAAAGTTGTGTGACAGAGTCAATTAGCGTAAAGAGCGAGGCCTTGAGGAGGGGACAGCCTCATTTCATATACGGAATAATTTCTGTTCGTTTTAGAATGAAAATTTTCATATTAATTTTACTTGTTTTGGCTAAATGGCCTTCTCGAAATTTTGTTATGACGTAACTTACGAATTAACTTACGTAACGAACTTCCATATTTGTATGTTTTTATTACGTATATTAGGGAGTTTTCCCCTAGTCAATACCTCGCTCTTTACGCTAAAGTTCGATTTTTTATCGAATCAAAAACCCCTGAATCATAAAGGCCGGTTAATTAGTATAGATAGCTATTTTAAAAGTACTAAAAAAAACTTTAGCGTAAAGGGAGGGGTATTGACTAGGGTGCAAACCTCCTCATGTACGTAATAATTTCTGTTGGTTCTAAATTTTAATGTTGCTCCTTACTTTCAGTTGAAAAAACTTGTTTTTTTATTTAATTCCTGATCGTTTTTTAAATAATGCCGGGAAATCCGGTGCCCCTTTCATAGAAATGTTTCCTTCCTCAAAAGAAACATCCTCCCTCATAACCCCCTCCTCTATCCCCCCCACCAGAAAATCCATCCTGAAACGTCTGTATACTTCCCATTAAAAAATATTATATGTAAACAATGGGCAAAGTTTATAACTTGCCGCCCTTCCCCTGGCAACTTTGGGGGATTCAGTTATCCTCAAAGACATATTTATTAGATATTCAACTATGCTTAACAAAATTGCTATCTCAAAATTTTGATTGGGTGACAATGGGAAAAATGAGCGTGGAAGGAGGCCAAGTTGCCCTCCAATTTTTTGGCTACTTAAAAAGGGCACTAGAACTTTTAATTTCCGTTCAGATGAGCCATCTGACGATATTCTAGGACTACTGGATCGATACGATCACCCCTGGGAAAATAAAAAAAAAAACAAACAAATAAACACGCAGCCGTGATCTTTCTTCTGGCCAAAAAATAGAAAATTCCACATTTTTGCAGATAGGAACTTGAAACTTCTATAGTAGGGTTCTCTGATTCGCTGAATCTGATGGTGTGATTTTCATTAAAAGTCAATGACTTTTAGGGGTTGTTTCCCTCTTTTTCGAAAATAAGGCAAATTTTCTCAGCCGCGTAACTTTTGATTGGTAACATATAGGTTTTAAATCAGTATGAAAAGCTGATTCGATTGATGTATCTATTGGTATCAAAATTTTGGTTTTTAGAGTTTTGGTTACTATTGAGCCGGGTCGCTCCTTGCTTACAGTTCGGTATCGCGAACTGTTTGATATAATTCAATGTTACTTTCACGATAATATTCTGGCAAATTTGCCGAAAATAGAACCAGTGCGCAAATGAAAAATTTTGAGAAAAACCTCGAACCTTGATTTTGTACGTTTTTTTTTTTTGAATTGCTTTTCTGTGCGTTTTTTTTTTTTTTTTTGAATTGCTTTTTTTTTGTTGAAGTAAACTCCATTTCATCAGACCTTATCTTTTGTTTGTGGCATATCTTTTACTGTTAGATTGTGTTCGCATATAATTAATTTTGATATAATTCAATGTTACTTTCACGATAATATTCTGGCAAATTTGCCGAAAATAGAACCGGTTCGCAAATGAAAAATTTTGAGAAAAAACCTCGACTCTTGATTTTGTACGTTTTTTTTTTTTTTAAATTGCTTTTCTTTTGTTGAAGCAAACTCCTGCTCCTCAGTCTGAGTGTTATCTTAAAGTCAGGTTAGATAGTATTATACATTTGTGTGGATGTCTGCAAAACAAAATATAACTTAAAAAGTTTTGAATCTATTGGTTTCTAACAGTATAGCCCCTAAATTTTTAGACGCCCATATATTCTTAAAATAAAAAATGCATCTGAATTGAATTTTATTCATTAATTTTACTATTTCAGCAACCAAGAATTAGAAAAAAAAAATTCTGCAACTAAGTCAAAATGCTATGACGCATGAGAGAGTAAGATGTTTAATTGTCTTGTTTTGTCTAAGGTGGTAGATTCTAATCCCTTTTTGAGGTTATTTTCAAGTTACTAGCTATTCAATCTCATTACAATCAATGCTGCCACTGGTGGTGGTGGAAGGTACTCGGCAACAGTACTTTTCTTTGTGACCACAGCTAATATTTTTTCAACCAGTGGTATCGTAAAATAATATAAGAAGTACAATCAACGTATACTGTATAAAAATTTAACAATCTAAAAAATAAATTTCAAATTTTCAAATTTTAGCCTTTCAAGTGTCAAATTGTTTTCTCTGCTAAGAATCAGATGTTGAATTTTATATATCAGATATGTGCTGTTTTTATTGAATCAGTGCTGCGTTTTAAAAGTTCTTAGATACCCCGACTCACGTTAAATTAACAACATGTTGTCGAATCAGGCACTTGTTGGCTAAAATGCTATTTTGCTTATGTAGTTTTCATATCAATTAGAAATGAATGTGTCATTTGTATTGCCGTGGCCCTACGGCTTTTAGAGCAATATATTTATCATTATTATTATAGTTAGATAATTAGTCAAAAGCAGTGACGCTAGAAAATATTCAATTGAAAAAAATAATTGTTTTAATTGTTCGTCCGCAGTCTTACTCTATAGTAGTAATTTGATAGATTGCAAAATAAAAGTCCCATCTGATAGTTAATTTTGTGTTACCAGGAGTAACTTTTGAGGCCTAAAATTAACTCAGTAATTAGTGATTTATTCTTGGGACGATGAAAGCTACCCAACTGAATCAGTCCTTAGAAAATCTCCTACTTTGAGAGTCATCCAGGGTAACTTGATATCTTGCATAGAATATTTTAAATATCCCCTATGTATTGAAAGGCATATTTAAAGATATTTGAAAGGAAAAAGGGAAATCTGGGTTATAAAAAATTACTTCAACGAAAAGACTGAGAAGAAAGTTGTATCTTAGAGGCTCAGTTTTAGGATCAGTTCTGTCCATAGTTTTTGTTTCAACCTCGCTCTTTACGCTAAAGGTTTTTTAGTACTTTCAAAAGAGCTATCTATTTTAATTAAACGGTCGCCTTTGTGATTCAGGGGTTAGTTATTCGAACAAAATTCGAACTTCAGCGTAAAGAGTGAGGTATTGACTAAGGGGTGAACCCACTCATGTACGTAATAATTTCTGTTCGTTTTAGGTTTTAATGCTGCTCCTTACTTTCAGCTGAAAAAATTTGCTTTTTTAATTTAATAACTATGGAGCGCAACCATAATGCAGAAAAACTGCAAATCTGCTAAAAGTTGAATCTGATTTTTAACAGAGAAAAAAGTTAACTTTTGAAATTTTGAAAATCTGAAATTTGTTCTCGGAAATTGAATAGTACTACTATTACTACTACCACTAACAACTCACTGTAGTGCTGAGCTGCCTGAGGTAAACACAGCTACAAACGCTCCTTTTCCATCCCAATCTATACAAAGCCTCTCTCTTTACACCCTCCCAGGAAGTAACCATTTCCCTTAAATCTTTCTTTATGACATCCTCCAACCCCAACCACGGACGACTTGCTTTTCACTTGGCCCTAGACGGTTGGCCAAAAAGGACAATCTTTGACAATCTGTCATCTTTCATCCGCAGAGCGTGCCCTAGCCATCTCAACCTTTCTCTCATTATAGCCCTTGAAAGCAGGATTGAACAACACTTTTCGTACAGCCTACTGTTTGAAATACGGTCAGTCAGCCGGATATCCAGAACAATCCGTTTGCAATTTCTCAGGAAAACACAAGCAAATCTTCATCCGCTTTTCGGAGCGCCCACACTTCAGAACCATATTTGACCACTTGTTTGCATTATTTTAAAATGCCACTGGTTGTGAAATATAACTTTTATCCACAAAGCTGAGCATCTCTACTGCAACTTTTTAACTTGCGCAATATATATATATATATATATATATATATATATATATATATATATATATATATATATATATATATATATATATATATATATATATATTATATATATATATATATATATATATATATATATATATATATATATATATATATATATATATATATATATATATATATCCAACCTGCATGATTCTTTGTGTTTTGTGTCAGGATTATCTATGCAAAGACGAGAAAAATGTACAAATAATTGGAATTGCATATGAACTACTCAGATTATCGTTATAAAAAAGAAAGGCCAACCTGGTCTAAAAAAAAGGTGACCCCACTGAGCCTCAACAATTTACCTCTACTGTTTTATGGTTTTAGCTCAATTGGATGCCATAAGGAAAGTAAGCCTTTCTTCGGTTTTGTGTATGACCGGGAACAAACTGAGAAGTATGCAACCTTTAAGTTTCAGACTACCATCACATATGTAAGTTATATTCATTATCCGTTATTTTGTTTTTAATCATTGTGTTTAATGGGTTAGTTATGTTGCATTTGATTTTTACATTCATAATGTTTACTAATATTTTTACTCTAATAATCAGTAATATAGTAAATACATTACAGCTGTTAATAAGACATTGGTAACTCCTTCCTATATATTTACTACTACTACTAACAACTCATCGCAGCACCAAGCCGCCTGAGGCCAACACAGCTACGCACGCTCCTCCTCCACCCCAATCTATTCAAAGCCTCCCTTTTTACACCCGCCCACGAAGTTCCCATTTCCTTTAAATCTTTCTTTATGACGTCCTCCCAACCCAGACGGGGACGACCTGCTTTCCGTTTAGCCCTAGATGGTTGGCCGAAAAGAACAATCTTCGGCAATCTTTCATCCTTAATCCGAACAACATGCCCTAACCACCTCAACCTTTCTTTCATTATAGACCTAGAAAGGGTATTGAACCACATTTTTCGTATAGCCTATTGTTTGAAATACGGTCAGTCAGCCGGGTACCCAGAACAATCCTTAAGCAATTTCTCTGGAAAACATCTAGCAAATCTTCATCCGCTTTTCGGAGCGTCCATGCTTCAGAGCCATATTTGACCACTGTCATCACTGTAGCTTCTAAGATTCTAATCTTGGTTTGCAGACTTATCTTCCTATTCTTCCAGACTTTTTTTAACTGTGAAAAAACACCCTGAGCCTTGGCTATTCTATTTTTAACATCTTCACTGCTCCCACCATCTTTACTAATAATACTACCAAGGTAAGTGAAACTGCCCACCTGATCAATCTTTTCATTACCCAACGTCACCTTTTCATCTTCACTTATTCCTAGCCTTAGTGACTTGGTCTTCCTAACATTAATTTTCAAACCAATACTAGCACCCTGAACTCGCAAAACCTCTAAAACTTCATTCATTTTGCTCACACTTTCATCTAGGATGCTTAAATCATCAGCATAATCCAAGTCCAGGAGACTTTTTTCCTCCCCATTTGATTCCGTGGTCTCCCATTGCCTTTCCTGTGCTCCTTAAAACAAAGTCCATCAAAATAATCCATATAAAAGGGGGATAGAACACAACCCTGCTTAACTCCTGATTTAATACAAAACCAGCTGCTAACCTCATTTCCTACCTTAACCGCAGCAGTGTTATTCTCGTACATAGCACTAATCACTTTAATGTATTTGTCTGGTATACCATACAAGGATAAAACCTTTACTAAAGCTCCTCTATCAACAGAATCGAATGCTTGCTCATAATCTATAAAAATAAGGACCAAAGGTGTTTGAAAACTTAGGCACTTCTCAATTATTAACCTAAGAGTGAAAATTTGGTCAACACATCCTCTACCTTTTCTAAAACCGCACTGCTCTTCTCTTAAAACTTTGTCTACGGCATCTCTCAGTCTAAAAAGTATCATATTACTTAGCAATTTGCTACCTACAGAGACCAGACTAATGCCTCGATAATTACCACACTCACTTTTATCACCTTTCTTATAAAGTGGCTTAATTAAGGTTTTCCTAAAATCATTAGGTACTTCCCCTTTTTCAAAAATCATATTCATAATCTCCAATAACTTATTTCTAACCTCAGAGCCACCATATTTAAGAAACTCATTTACTACCCTATCAGCACCTGGAGCCTTATTATTCTTTAATCCTTTTAGTACTGTTTCTAATTCCTCCTCACAAAACAAATCTTCCTTCACATCCAAGGTATCACAAACTTTTTCATTTTCCTCTATATTTTTTCCTGCAACTCTATCTCGGTTAAGCAAATTCTCAAAATGTTCGGCCCATCTCGCTTTAGCTTTTGTCTTATCGCTAATTGCCACCCCATTCCTATCTTTAACTGGGACAAGTCCGGATTGACTACTACCTCTCAATTTGTTAACGTGCCAGTACAATATTTTACTATTATGCCGTCTAGCTGCATCTTCTAAATCCTCGGCAATTTATCCATGGCCTCCACTTCACACCTCCTTAGTTCATATTTCAATGCTTTCTCCACTTTCTTTACATTTCTTTTGTTTTCATGTGATCTATCACTCAGATAATTCTTGTACAAGTCCTTTCTCCTTTCTATTAAACATAAAGCTTTTTCACTAATATTCTTAGCTGCAGTTCTAGCTTTCTTCCCTAATACACCTGTCCCCTAGTATATATTATGTATGACGGTACATCTAAATACCTTCTTCCTTAACTGGGTTCGGCGAGATAATAAACAGCGGTCGTCAAAAATATAGACTTGACTTGACTTTCTTGACTTAAGGCTCCTGCTGGTGGTCCAGTGTAGAGAAATATGTGACTCTTTGCCTCCATTCCGAACGGTCCTGCGCGAGTGTGACTGCTTCTCGGAGACCAGTACCGATCATGGCGAAGTAGTTGGTAAGACTCTCCCTCCATCTGAACCGGGATCTTCCACGGGGGCGCTTCCAGCCATGTTGAGGGAGATAAAAAATGAAAAGTATGCTGGCGGGTGCTTCTTCTGGCATGCGAATTAATGGCCAAACCACTGCAGAGTTCTTATGGCGAGGTGACAAGAGTTGGGGTTCTGATCCGTTAGTTCCAGCAGTCGGGTGTTTGAGACGAAGTCGTACCACTTGATTCCTTCGATTCGTCTTAGGAAGTTTGTTTGGGCCACATCTATGGCATCATGAACAGAAGCAGCTGCCGGCCAATTTTCAGCACTGTAGAGAAGGACTTGCGTTACCGTCGTGTTTTAGATCCTTTTTTGTTTTTCGGCTAATGTTGGGCTTTGACCACAAGGAACGGCAGGATCGAGCCATAATAGACGCAGCTTTCGTGATGCGCGACTGGACTTTCATTTCAATTGAGCCATTATCCGAGACGACAGATCCAAGGAGAGTAAAAGACTTGACAACTTCGATAGTATGCCCTAATACGTTGAATGATGGTGAGTTGGCGGAATTTCCTGCGGGGTCGATGATCATTATTTTTGTTTTCTGCCAGCTAATATGTAGTCCCACTTTCAGGGCTTCTTCCGACAGTGTACTGAGAGATGCCTCGAGTTCAACTGCAGAAGTGCATATTAGGGCAATATCATCTGCGAAGTTGCAATAGCCTAAGACTGTATCGCCATATTTCAGTCCAAATTAGAGCCGATTCGTGATTCGATCCATGACACACAAGCAATCACCGTGTTAAAAAGTTCAGGAGCAGCAACACAGCCTTGCCTTGCAACAGTATCCATCTCAAATAGTGGGCTTCGAAGACAGTTAACCTGGCAGGTTAACATGCCTTGAACAGGTAGCAATATTTATCAGGAGTCCTGTTCGTTTTATTATTAGCAAAAGGGACTCTCAGTCGATCGAGTCGAAAGCTGCTTTAAAGTCAACAAATGCAATATATGCTGTACACTGGAACTCGCAGGCATTCTCGATGACCTGTTGAATAGTGTATATCTGCTCGGTCGTGGATCTGTTGGGCATAACCTTCTTGCTGAATCTGGTGGCACTTACGAATGAACTGGATACTCTTATCAAGCAACGTCATGGTGAATAGTTTGCCAGGCACTGACAGGAGGGTGATTCCTCTTTAATTCGAGCAATCTCTACAGCTATCTTCCCGCTTCCATAGAGGAAGGATTATCCGTTCCTTCCATTCTTCAGGTATCAATTCGGTTGACCAGACGAGGGAGAACAGCATGTGCAGCCAAAGTAGCATTGCCATTCCTCCAAACTTTTGCAGCTCGACAGTGATCCCGCAGGTTCCTGGTGCATTGTTCTTCATTCTTTGTAGGGCATTTTGTAGCTCTTATACCGATGGAGGATCAGGCTCTGGTAGATTTTTATATGTTGTTTGCTGAGCGGATGTAGTTAGGTTGTTGTCAAGGACGATTCTTTCGGCGTTTAATAGCTTTGCTAAGTGCTCCCTCCATCGATCAAGTGGCGCGTTTTCATCTTCTAGCTTTTCACCAGAGACGATTTTAACTGCGCCTATGTTTGGTGGTTTCCAATCACTAAGATCTCAGACAAGTTTCAAAAGCGACATGACGTCACCTTTTCGTGCCACATCTTCTAACTCTTCAGCTTTTTTTATCAACAAATTGTTGTTTATCACGGTGAATAATATTGTTTCTAATCCCGTTTAGCCATCTGTAGGAGGGCATATCTCCGGCCAACCACGCTTTCCGGCGCTGTTCAATGATTTGCAGTGCTTCTTGCAATAGCCAGGGCTTCTTTAAATACATCATACGACCGACGGTATTACTGGCAACTTCTAGTACACCCTTTTTATAAGTCTGCCAGGACGTATCAGGGTCAACAAGTGTATCACGGCATTCAGACCTATTCAGAATTTCAACTGAGTACTTTTGGTGGAATGCCTCAATTTTTAGTTTCTAGGTGTCTAATTTTGTCTGGCGCCGTTCTGAAGGCTGGGCTTTAAAACGCAGGCGGAAGTTCGCAGCAACTAATCGATGGTCTGTATTCCCTATCTCAGCGTTCTACAATTCGTAAGTAATGAGTGCCATCTTTGGCTGACTATGATATAGTCAATCATCTTCCGCGTTCGCCCCTCGTTACTATACCATGTTGGCTTATAAATGTCTTTCCTGTGAAACAGGGTGTTGGCAATGACCAATTTGTGCATAGCGCACAGCTGGAGGAGTCGGGTCCCATTTTTCATTCAACGAGTCAGGGGTAACCGGTCCAACTACTGATTTAAAAGCTCCGCTGGGGTTTGATACAGTTGCATTGAAATCGCCCACCACGGCCAAAACACTGTGAAGGGAAATCCGGGATAGGGCAGATGTCAGAGCTGAGTAGAAATTGTCTTTTCCGACCCCTGGGGAGACATTCCTTGGTGCGTAGCACACAATAACCGATACATTTCCATGCTTGTGGTTGAAATGAGCAGTGAGTAGTGTATCCGATATTGGGTTGTTGGATATGAGGCATTTCTTTGCCTTTTTGTTTAGGAGCAGGCCTACACCGCTGCTTCTACTGGAGGTTTGACTTGACCAAATCATCCTGTGACCTGTACTGGCAATTTCTCCATCACCTGTTCCCATCAATGTGTTTCTGTCATTCCAAGTATGTCAATCTAACATCTTAACATGTCCAGCCCTAGAAGGTTTTTGGATCCCGGCTTATTCATGGTTAAAACATTCCAGGCGGCTATTCTCTACCCATCTTGGTAAGCAAGGTTCAAAGGATGTCCAGGGGCGTGCCGAGGTCGTAATAAATTAAAACAAATAAGATCCGAATCTTGAGTTTTCATTTCATTTCGTTGCAATTATTTTCAGGAGGAGGGCCGCAAGCCCAACCGTCCCCCTAGGCCGGGGTTCTGATTAAGAAACCCTGGGGTGGGCTCCACCCACACCCATGAGGTTGGGACGGCCCTATTCCGAGTGATTAGTTAGGGGTTTAATCCAGTGGCACGTGGTCAGCAAGCAAAGTTTGTATCCCTCCGGACGAAATCCATTTACCACCATATAGCTTACTTTTTTTTTACTAAAGTGTCAAATCCAACCCAAAACTTTGTGAACTAACTCTCGAGATGAATTATAAATATAAACTCTAAAGATGAGATACAAAAATGAATTAGCTGAGATAAACTAACTAAAAAAAATGTCTGTACACAGAAGAGTTTAACTCACCTCCTTAGCCAACTAGTGTAGACGCTGGCCAATCAGCCCAACGAAGCCCCAAAACAAAATTTACTGTACCCATGAATTAAGAATCAATGGCCAAGGCCATTGCAATCCACCTAGTAATTGCAGTTACTCGCACAAAATACTGATACCATGCCAGTGTATTTTCCTTTGTAAAATTAATACATTTCAAGTTCCATTGAAAGTAGGCTAATCTCTATGAGAAAATTTAAAGTGCAAATAAAATTACCTTCCAGGTATGTTCCCAGCTAAAATTACCTTCCGTCCTATCCATATATAGGAGAAAAAAGATATTTATCAGATTACCAGGGTAGGTAGTCCCAACACCTTTCACATTAGTCAGCCTTCAAAAACAGAAAACACTATACATAAACTTCAAAATCTCACTTAGAGTTCTGATCTTCCATCTCTGACCAATGTTTGTGGTGCCATTTCAACAGCTTGGCTAAGGATCCATTGCCATCCAACATGTCTCTACTGTAAAACAACAAGGATAATGGATTATATAGCCATTGGGCTCAGGTTTAGAAATTGGAAGAAAAAAATCTACGAGACTAGTGGAAAATAATTGTCCTAATATACTCCAATAATTCTCTGACCGAGCCTGGGGTAATTCATATCCTACAAATAGTGCTGCGAGTCACTTAAATAACACAGTACTTAAGTAATTACCTAAATAAATAATGTTAGTTCTTTTACTCTACTTAAGCATAAGATTCCGAAAGTACTTAATATTCTACTATTTTTAAGTACTAAATAAAAGAATTCGATGGATATTAAGTACTCAAGTACTTTCAGACCATTTCAGATATATCAGCCAAAAATACAGTTTACTTGCAGCCACAGATAAAGCCTTGAACGATGTTGCATATAAGTGGTAGTATTAATCCTGTTTTGCCAAGGGTAGATCTCTCTTGGACGCTGTTAACAAGATCTCAAAACCCGCAGATTCTATCAAAGAGATATACGATAGAAAGCTCAGGATACTTGTGATAACTCGGTGCAATTCAAAACATGACAATTTGATGGATTGTTAAGAAAAAGAGAAGCTTCATGTTGTTTGTGATGCTTCACAGAAACCTACGTTTGATTCTCGCGATGTAGGTTTTCTAGAAGAATACATAAAAGTCTTAGAGCCATTAACGGTTGCTCTTGATATCTTTCACGAGGAAAATTGCTACTTGGTACAATTTATCCTACAATTTGATTTTTGAAAAAAGAAGCTCAAAAGCTGAAAGATTTAGTGAGGTTTCGTCAGCAACTGATATATGCTCTTCTTTTGTGTCTGGAGGAAACATTTCCTACTATCCCTGGACGAGAGGCTTTTTCATGCCAAAGATTAGTGACGTTCCCATCTTCAAGTTGTCCTTATTTCAAACATAATGGCTATCTAGCAAGAGTAGGTATGTAGATGTTGAATTCGTCGGGGAAGAAGCGAAAAAGGTTGAATATCCCAAAACTTCTAGCAAGACTGGCAGAACTGATAGAGCTAGCTGCTTTTCTGGCCATGAATACTTCACAATAGTGGTGCTGACGAAGAAACTGCTGCAAACTATTTAGTGAATCGTGAACCCAATGAAAATACCGTGAATGTCGAGGTTCTTTCATATGTGGCTGATAGGTAAAAATAACTAACTACATTAAAAGTCTTCAAGAGTGATGAAAGTCTTCCGAAAATTTAACTGCATAATTCCTTCATCTGTACCCACAGAGGAACTGTTTTCAGCTGCGGAGGAATTTTTACCCCAAAGCAGCACATACTCGGAGATGCTGTGTTTGAAAATCTACTACTCTTGAGCAAGGGAGTAAGCAAGGAATTCAGTTGAATTGCTACATAGTATTAAGTAATAAATGTTGGTTGTTTTACTTTTATATATTTTTTACTGTCTAGCGTTCCGATATTTTAAATCAATCGCATTTTCATTATCTAAGAGTCCCCATATCTGGTGACCGAAAAATTTCTGTTGTCTTTGCGATATACCTTTTTGGTAGGGTTTAGAACCAAATATCTGAGGCAAAGCATTTTACTTCTTAAAACTAGCACAAAACATGATCACAGTCTAGATGGTACCATTGGCACAGGAGTTCTTCTAACAAATATCAGCATTAAAGCTGTCTGGTAGTCACCTCTGTAAGACAACTGTAAACGGTATTCCCTACTGTTTTCTCGGCTTGTTAGGTCTTGGTCAGGTTTTACCGGGAAATCAAATAGATACTACAATGGTGACTTATGGATTGTAAGTAATACCTTAGTACTTCAATACTTAAGTAATGAAGCACTGTGGAAATACTTTAGTACCTACGTATTAAAGTACTTTTTTTAATGTTTAGTACATGAGTAGAATTTTAGAAGAATACTCGACACATATACTTAAGTAAAAATTCCATGGAGTACTTTGTATTTTAACTTAAGTAAAAATAAATGTACTTGGCAGAACACAATTCGAACAATCCACTAGAAAAAATTAGAAAAATTAAATATGGACAAAAACTCTATTGATTCTGGGTCATCCTTAATCGGAGGTTTGTAAGACGATTTACAAGAAATATTCTCGCTCTCACATAATTTAAGAGAAGCGAAGAGTAAGGTTCTGTTGTATGGGACAATGCCAGACGTCAGGAAGGCCCGGCTCAACTAGCCTCTTAAGCTTTTACAATGTAAAAAAGAAAATCCGCATTTGAATTAAAATATAACTTGACCCTTGGCTTAGCTTAAGATTATTCGTGGTAAAAAATACAAAGCTCCGCAAAAATGACTGGGTTACAAGAAAATTGGGTAAACATCTGAGCGGATGATAATTGAGCTCCCTCTAAGTCCCATCCCGTGAAATAATCAAACGTCGATGCCAGATGAACGTGAGAATTCTATATATAGCTCATAGAAAAAGGTTTTTTTTTTTTTTTTTGGGGGGGGGGGATTAAGTGTCTATTCTAATGCTGAGTAAGAACAGGTAACGGGGCTATAGAGTAAAGGTTTAGAGAGAACAGGTAGTTACTGGTAATGGGAGGAAGCATCTCCCAGGGACCCAACTGGCCTACCCGGTTTACAGCGAGGGAATAAAAACTGATTCTAATCCCCCCCAAGCTTTTCCAATCCAAACCGAAAGTCAATACCATCAGGCTTTTTTAAAATTCGTTGAAGTCATTTTACTCGTCTTTGATCAAAAGGACTTATGATTCTGGTAGAATGATTTTGTCTTGGCTTCTAAGAGACATTATGATTCTGTTATAAACCATCCAAGGAGGTCAAGTGCTATTTTTTTAATGCAAAATGTATCTACCTCCATGATAGGCGCCATTTTGATTAAAACTATTCCATTCTTTCAGTGTGAACTAAAACAACTGGGCTCTACCGGGCCAATTTTGGTTTCTGTTTTACCAGTGAGTTTGAACCTACGATTAGGAGAACTTGGAAGGGGCTGAACATATTTAGGTCCATATCTAATAAAAATTAGCGACCATTTATACTATCAGGCAATATGTGGATACACTATTTATAAAGTCTTCTATGGTGCATGCTTTGTGGCGAATTGTTCCTTATTTGATTTGCAAGGTCACTTGTGATGAATAATCTGCAGTTGAAAAAAAAACAAGGAAGACGTAGTAAGGATGTACAAGAACATTGATTACGTATATAGATTGAATGGAGGGGGTTTAACTTTATGCATCCTTTATCTTGATCATTTATCTTTTATCTATATTTACCCTTTATCATAAATGCCTATCCTTTACCTTTTGATCATCCCTGATTGTCCCCAATGGGTCCAAAACCTCATTCTTCCCTTTAAACTCTTTGTCCTTCTGCAGGTTTGTAGTCCTTCCGAGATCTTTCTCTGTGCTGTCGCTGACTGAATTTGTAAACCATGTTTCGTTTTTGCATTTCCTTTCTTTTCTACTATTTTCCAAGTTTTCAGTCACGCAAAATAAACCTTCATTAAATTATAATTGAAGTCTAGTGTTCTTTTTCTCAGACTGAATTTGTTTGTATTAGTCTTGTTTTATATTTCTTTTCTGTCTCTCAGTTTTCTTTACTTTTGTTTCAGTATTATCATCAAATGGGAACTGGATTTGTGTTTTGTGTTTTTCTTTTTGCACTAAAATTTTTCAATTCGAAATTCTTTCCAATATTTTATGACTCACTAAGTACCTAATTTTGGCGTCTACTTGTCGGCATCTGGTCTTTGAGATATATGGTTTGAAATTTAATATTCTCCGACAGGTGGCACGGACAATCACGATATTCAGAAAACTTTTGTTCAGAAGGAAAACTTTATGTGTCTGATGTTCTCATTGCCTAGGTCCCCCCACCATCATAGAGGTTGCTTCTAGGGATAAGAAATTCCCGATATCTCCAAAGTCCCTTCCTATGACAATGTTCACATGCTGTGTTTCTTTGCAATTTCTATTCTAACCCACTCTGACAAACATTGGCGCTTATCTCCCAAAAACCATTGACTTATAACCGTGTCCCTATGGCTCATATCTGTTCCATTAATTAAATAAAAAAAAGTTTTTTCAACTGAAAGTAAGGAGCAGCATTAAATTTTCGAGCGTTTATGTAAAAGAGTGGGGTTGCCCCTCCTCAATACCTTACTCTTCATGCTAAAGTTTTCTATTATTTTTAAAAAAGCTTCTTATTGTTCTAACAAATTGAACCTTGTTTTATCAGGAGTTGTTTTTTATAGCATAAAGAGCGAAGTATTGAGGAGGTGCAGCCCCCTCATATACGCAATAATTTCCACTCGTTTTCAGTTTCAATTTCGTTCCTTGCTTTCAGTTGAAAACACTTTTTTTATACATCTTTTTTTTTAATAATGCCGGAAAATTTATCTCGACTTTCACGAAAATATCCTTTAGACAATTCAATCCTGGTGAAAATTTACCACGGACAATTACCATTAACATTTCCACATGTGAAAATGAGTTAGTAAAGAGAAAATAAGACAAATAAAAAGAACTTCGCGTAGGAACTCTGCTAAATTCCCCCAGTGCAAAATTTAACCTGAAAAGTTCCCCCACTCCCTTCGAAACTTCCTTTCCTATGGAAAATTACTCACACCTAAATATACCATATTAAGCAGGGGAAGAAGCTCTGTGGGTTAGGGTGACCCTTCCAAATGAATCTGTGATTGTTGATAACGTGTATAACCATTCAACCTGTCAGATTACCAGCTACCTTGAAGCCTCCTTCTAAACCATTTTCGACCAATACGCCAAGTCTGCCATTATTCCACGATTTCATTTTACATAATGGAGCAGGCTTCATGGTGTATCGTCTAAGTTTTAACTAAAACTGGGTGAAATTTAATTACTGGGTGTATTTAAACTGGGTGAAGCCCAGAAAAAGTTCTTCAATGTGTTTTTTAAGTATATTGTGGCTCCGCCACACCCAAAAACAAAGTTAGTTTTAAAATTAGGGGTATTTTAGTTACTTAGATTATTTTTCTTTGCTGAAACAAGTCAAAATCTTCGCAAAAAGCGTGTCCTAATAATGTCGCTAGTTTGTCGCTGCCGCCAGTATTTGTATTACAGGACTAACGCTGGAACCGGCATTCATACGGTACGAATCGTGCCTTAGGGTCACCAGTGCCAGCACTGATGTCACTAGTGTAGGCATCACGGCTCATAGTCTCTCGTGGACTCTGTGACTTACCACAGATTTTTCTCTCGCCGGTATTTGTGCTCTAGAGTTGCCGCAGCTATGACCAGTATGGCTGCTACAAGTTTATTACCTGCGGGGAGTGCCACATTATTTGGCCCAGTATGTCATATGGTACACTATTTGACCCTAATTCAGTTATATGCTTTTGCTCCTCTTTTGTTAAGCTAACTCTAAGAAATACCTTTTCACCCCATGTCTCCTCTGCAACCAAGTAAATAACGACGCTCGCAGCATCTTCACGATACGTCCCAGAACCTAATCACATCTTCTCAGCCTTCAACTTCTCAGCAAAAAATTCTCAAATCTCCTCCAACTACTAAACCAATAATGATTCTTTTCACTCTCATTTCTTATATTAACCTAGCTGCACCCTCTCTAATTTGCCACTTTTTTGGAACCCCACTAACTCCCGATGCATAGTGCATCACGGATGCTACCTTACTTCTAAAACTCTCCTTATGTATCCGAATATCTCTTGTACCCAATTCATGGCTCCTTAAATTGAACCTGGAACGCCTCCTACCCACCTCCTCATCATGTTTTATATACCTACAATGAAATTACCTACTACATTAAACATTTTTCCTATATATTTTCTATTCTTTCAGAAATTGTATCTCTATACCATCTGCGTTAAACTTGTCAGCCTCACTTAATTGGCACCGCTTCATAAACACTTAAACATATTCCTGTCATTCCGATAACTTATAAAGCTATGAATCCCTTCCCAATTTTGCCTGTCGTCCTTGCGCAGCGATTTTAAATGATATAAAATATTTAATGTAAAAATATCTTATAAGGCCCAATAGAACGGAAATGAAATTTGGAGTAACCTTTCTAAGTAGCCAATGAGATTGTGCCAAAAAAACTCCCGGTTTCTGCTTTTTGTGGCAGAAAAGAAATTTGGCAAAGAAGACCAGAAAGCTATGAAGTGAAAATTTTGAGATAGCCAATAAGTTTAAAATTACGGAAACGCTGTCTATTTACTTTCGCAGTCCCAGAAGGGTAATGCCGCACGGTGGCGCATTCGTTTTTAAAGACACACATAGTCCATATTACATAAATGTTTACTATACACATTTATTTGAGTTTCATTCAATTAAAATGATTTATTTGAAGCTTGATAAAATCGTGTACAAAACTATTAGTGATGCCCTTCTACTTTTAAACGCAACCCTATCCATGGTTTTAAAACGCATCCATATCTTTGGATTCCACGGCAGCCAACAGGTGCGTGTTACGTCATAGGGAATGTTCTCTATGAGATGCAGGTTGCTATGGCCTAATAGGGAAAGTTTACTTTGGTAGTTATGTAATAGGGTTTGGTTAATACATCATAGTTTTTTTTTTATTGTCACATATTAGGACTTGTTAGAGTCCACTAGTCAAGTGGGGGAGTTTTATTAAGACATTTTCTTAAAGACTATTTTCCAAGACGTTTCAAAACATTTGAAGACATTTTTTGAAACATTTTTCTTCAAGACATTTTTAAGACATTTTAAGAAAATTCAAAAATATTTTTTAGGCAATGTTTCTTCAAGACGTTTCAAGACGTATTTTAAGACTTTTTCTTCAGTACGTTTTTTTCATGATATCTTTAGTACATTCGTATTGGGGAATGGTTACCAGTGTTAAGGATGACACATTCTAACATAAATTGTTTCTACCGGGCCCATGGAGTACCCCCACTTGTAACCGAGGAGGATGCACACGTGGGATGTTACATAATACTTTAAAAGATATAATTTTTTTCAAGGCGTTTTTTCTTTCAAATTTTTATTTGAGATTTCATTTCTCTTCCAGATGTTTTTCTCAGGGGAACTTTATACTTCAAAGAGATTTTATGGCCGCATTAGGATTCGAAAGGGCATTTTCATTCAATGGGATGGAGCGTTAACCAGTTGAACTATCAAAACCTTTCTAATATTTTTATATCGGCTTATATTTTCAACGTTACTAGAATGTTACCACCTACTAGAATGATTAAATGGGCTCGCGTGTTTCTTAATCGTTGCCCCCGAGCTGTGTAACCGTCCACCAAAGCTATTGGGTTAAGTTATCTATTGAATCAGATAACTTAACCCAATAGCTTTAACCTGTCTATTGACAGGTTAAGTTATCTATTGAATCAGTGAGACGTTACATAGCATTGGCCTTAGATATTTCATTGTGTAAACGATAACATATTGAAGGATCGTCCTGAAACAAGGCAATCTAAAAACATAGACATTTTATTGTAAATAACAGTTTTTTCAATAAAATAAAACATTGTAAAATCATGAAATCACAGAAATAGCAGTTAAAACTCAACAAACGGAAAGAACAAAACCAAAAAAAGCTTATAAAGGATATAATATATACAAAAGGAACCATGAAATCACAGAAAAAGCAGTTAAACTCAAGGAATGGGAAAAACCAAATTGTGAAAAAAGCTTATAAAGGATAAAATTTAAGCAAAAACAACCATGAATTAAAGAAAAGTGAGAACCCTAGCAACTAATTCAAAGGAGGGGGTTAAGGGTTTTATTATTAACATTTAAATTTAAGTAATATAAATTTAAGCAATATAAAGAAGTATTTTTGAGAGTTCTTAATGAAAATGCATCGTTTCTGTTGCTCCATCAAACAAAACTGCAAGAAAAAGACACACATTTTTGCATTCGGTTATTTCAGAGAGGTTTTAATGAAATTACAACGTTTTTTTTTTTTCTGGTCGAGACTATGGATGTTTTACGCTACCATGACAATATGTGGCTGGCCTAGCCCCTAGCAACCAATTCCGAAGGGGTGGGGGGGCTTGTTATTAGTGGTAAATTTAATCCATATTAAGAGTTATTTCTGAAAAGTCTTAATGGAAATGCCTCATTTCTTTGAGCCAAGTCTATGCACATTCATGCACCGTGAAAATATATGGCTGGTCCATCCCCTAGAAACCAATTCCAGGGGGAGGGGAGGGATTTTACTTAGAGATAAATTAAGTATTTCTGAGAGGCCTTAATGAAAATGCATTATTTTTTTGACAAGGTGTTAGATTTCAGCCATCCCACCGCCGAAAATTCTTTTAACACCACCCAACTTAACTTTAAACTGTAGAACATGTTAGTCCAAGCAGTTCATCTCACCATGCCACACCGTGAATCACCCTCTGACACCCCCACATCATTTCTAGGACATTTTTCAGATACTTTCTTGTTAAAAATTATGCTTTAAATCCATTACTTCATGTTTTTACAAGCCATCCTCAACGTGAAACACAATTCCCACACGCGCCACTGTGCCACACTAAGACACCATCTGGTAAACACTATCACACCTAAGGGGTTTTTCAAACCTTTTTCCCACAAAAAGGAATTTATAAACTAAAACTAACCATTGTTCTAATTTAAAAAACGGAAACTTGAAGTTTCATTATTAGATTGCAATGTTCCATGGTAATTCCCAACCTGTGGCACTCGATGGCTATCATATGGCACCCTCTGGCGTAATATATCACGCCAAGGCACGGGGATAGATACAAAAACACAAACAGCAATAACCACACGCAAACACACACACACACAACCACACAAAGTCGGACACAAAGGCACAGGCACACTCAGACACACAAGCATGGAAAGAGAGACAAAATGTATATATATATATATATATATATATATATATATATATATATATATATATATATATATATATATATATATATATATATATATATATATATATATATATATATATATATATATATATATATATATATATATATATATATTATTACTTACTTACTTACTTAAGTCCCATCCATCCTCATGGGACGTCTTGGGGCCACTCCTTTCAAAGAAATCTGATGAACTAGGGCTCGATATGCTGTTCTGTCAAGTGCGGTTCAGGATAGTTGGGCAATGCGTTGTCGGTCAAAGTTTTCAATCCACCTTTTGCGCGCGTCTTCCCCGTGGTTTAAGTCCTTCAGTTGTCCCTTCAAGCGCGATCTTGGGTAGGCGTTCGGGATTCGTTCGTTTTACGTGGCCGAACCAGCGCAGCTGCTGTTTTCGAATTTTGTTCCGGATAGTGTCTTGCGACTTCACCCTTCTTTGGACTTTTTCGTTTGTGATATGGTCAGTATATTTGATCTTGGCTATGCGGCACAGACATCTCATTTCGAACGCAAGAAGGTTGCGCTCGTTTTCATCTTTTAATGTCCAGATTTCACACCCATATAGAGCAATGGGTATGATCAGACTGTTGAACAGATGCAATTTCAGATGGCTCAAAAGGTGGTTAGATTTCCAGATTTTTGATAGTCTTTTGAAGCTAGAGCTAGCAAGACTGAGGCGGCGTTTAATGTCGACAGTGTGGCAGTTGTCAGCTGTTAAGAGACTGCCGAGGTAAATGAAGCGATCGACTTTTTTCACTTGTTCACCGTCTATCACTATCGAGGGGGGTTTGTTATCTCTTGTCGTGATGTGACCATGATTTTGGTCTTGTTTGCGTTAATCTGCATACCAAACGGCTTTGTTGCTTGGGAGATACAGTCAGCCTGTCTCTGGAGTTCTTGGGCAGTAGTGGACATCTGGACGATATCATCTGCATATGCTAGTTTGTCAATTAAGATTCCTCCTATTCTGACTCCATATTCGACAGGTATCAGGGAGAGGATGGCATGCAGAAACAGGTTAAACAAGTGCAGCGAGAGGACGCATCCTTGCAGGACCCCGGAAGTTGTTGGGAATTCACCAGAGAGCCCATCAGTGGTCAGTACTTGACTTTTAAATTGGTTGTACATTTCCTCAGTGATTCTGACTATTTCATCTGGGACACCGTAGTGTCTTAGAATATGCCACTAGCCTTTCCTCCATATTAGGTCAAAGGCCTGTCGGAAGTCAATAAAGAGCTGATAGAGGTCTCTGTCAAACTCGATGAACCGTTCCATCAGCTGACGCACAGTAAAGATTTGGTCAATAGTTGATCGTCCCGATCGAAAGTCCGCTTGATACTCGCCAAGAACAGAGGTGGTGATTGCTGGAATTTTGTAAAACAGGATCTTGGTCAGGATTCTGGTTTGGTGGCTTGTGAGGCTGATGGGCCGGTAGTTGTCACATTCTTTCTTCGAGCCGTTTTTGTGTGTTGGGACTATTGCTGCCTTGCACCACTGCTGCGGGCCGTGTCCAGTAGACCAGGTGGCTGATATAAGACTGTGGTATAGGTCGACAACGTCTTCTGAACCAACATTTATCAGTTCAGCAGTGACACCGTCTGGCCCCGGAACTTTGTCTCGCCTTAGGGTTTCTATAGCCGCTTTGGTCTTGCTTCTAAGCGGAGGTGGAGGGGGGTCTCGATCTATGATTGGGAAGGAGTTTAGGACATTTGGGTCGGTCATTACTTCAGGGTTCAGTTTCTCCTCAAAGTATTCCTTCCATCGTTCGAGCTTCATATTGGCATCACTGATGTCGCTCCCCTGTTTGTCTAGAATTACGGAAGTTGAGGGATCTTTCTTGAAGGATAGCTTTCTGACTGTTTTGAAGAGCTTGTGGCTGTTGCCTTTCTTGAACTGGGTTTCACAGTCCTTGCACTTTTCGGCGATATGCTTGCGGAATGCCTTCCTCATTTGACGCTCAATTTTCCGTTTGAGATGCTTGTACGTGTCTCGGCTGCTTCGGTTAGATTTGTTGTTATGTAAGCGTTTCTGGTCGTATAATCGAATTATTTCTTCAGTGATCCAAGGCTTTTCAACTTTGGCTTTTCTACCAAGGATGTCGCTTGCAGTCTCGAGGATTGCAGAGGTGGCATTTTCACCCAAGCAATCAATCTCTTCGGGAGTTGCGAGTAGATTGGATGTACTCAGGATGTCACGGAATTTTGTAGACAGGCTAGAGTTATACATGGATTTATTGGTTGGGTCTCGGAGGAGTTCCGTTCGGAATCTTGGATTTTTGTGGTTTTTGGGAGACGTTTTAACCTCAACTTGATTTTGGACATCAGGAGTGTGTGGTCCGAGTCAAAATCTCCATCGAGTAGTGAGACAGTGTCCATTACAGATGACTTCCAACGTTTGGATATCAGGACGTAGTCGATCATATTTTCAGTGACTCCATCAGGGGATCTCCATATTACCTTTCGGCGGTGTCTGTGCTTAAAACGGTATTAGTGATGTAGAGTTCAATCTCCCTGCAGAAGTCAATAAGCCATTCTCCCCTTGTATTAAGACGGCCATGTCCGTGTGGGCCCATGACATCTTTTCGACCAGCATGGCAACTGCCAA